>PVJO010013387.1:0-51953 GCA_004026905.1 Hystrix cristata
AAAAAAAAAAAGAAAGTTGCTGAAAATGCCGACTCTCAGGGTTTGTCTCCAGCTCCCTCACAGAGTCCCAGTCCATCTCAATCAGCATCTGCCCTGGAATGGAGCAACCCTTCTATCGGGTCAAAATTGTAATTAAAAATTTAAATCTGAGGAATGAGGTGAGAATGATCAAGGAAACAGTGATAGGTCCAAAGTCACACAGATACTCAGTGGCTGATAGGGCACTAAGACCTAAGAATTGGGAGATTTGGATCTCAAAAACAGCACTGATTCTCATTTTTTCACACCAAAGTGCATAGGTGGGATGTATAATTTTCCCCCGTGGGTGAAGAAAAACTACTATAATACTCTGAAAAAGTGTTTGCTATGATTTGTTTAGTCAGGTATTTATTTCTTATCAGTTTTCCTGATCTCAGTGATCATTATATGCCATTTAGGAACTTGCAGCTAGACCTAAAATACCAGTTCAACTTATGTTCTTCTCTTGTGAAAGACAGCAAGTTTCACATTCTGCCAGGATGGAGCTAATGTGAAATTCTGAGAGTTAACATGTACATATAAGCCACATGCCAGCTTTTCCCCTGTAATAAATGAGGTCTGTTGGTGAAGCTTCCCTCCATTATCAGTGAAGAAGGCTGTGGTGAAAATGCCATTAAAAACAATACTCTATCATTTAGTATCTTCCATGAACACCTGGGTATAGATGAATTTAAAATATTTCCTAAAAGGAGATTCTAATGGAAGTAACGGGAGGGCACAATGGAGCAGGAAGGTTCTCAAGGACACGCCAAAAGCCCTGCCTCACAATTATACATTAATTTAGTGACTCTTATCTAGTTACTGTGTTGGCTTTCCTCCACTCACCAAAGCATCTGGCAAGCTGAAGCCTTGGTTCGTCAATATGGAAGCACTAGGGACAGAATAAAGTGTTTTCATGTTTGGTGAAGCCCATGTGGGAAAAGTAGAAAAAAATTAGATTTCCCATGCATATAATAGAAAGCAAGTGTGCAGTTTCCCTTTTGGAACATTTCTGAGGTTTTTAATTCCAGTACTTATGAGGTTCTTAGAAAGATGCATCCTAGTGAAGACATAGTGTTTTCATCTCCAACTACAAAATATCACAAGGGAGTTTTAGCTTACACAGAAAGAGGAGACAGGATTTTCATTGGAAAAGCCAAAACATCTAAAGTAAGCAGATTTAAGAAGCCAGGGATTTAGTGAATTTAAGAACTAACACTGGTTTTTCTGTAGCTTAAAGCTGCTCAGAACATTTGGTTTCTGCACAAAAGCTTTGTTGGGGAAAAAGCTGACCAAGTGTGAAATGGCCCCTGAGTCAGAAACCAGACAGACATATTGGAGTGAGTCATAAAATCATGGAAGGTTCCACCCTGGATTAAAAAAAAAGAAAGACAGAAAGAAAGAAAGAAAAGAAAAAAGAAAAAAAGGAAAAATGAGGCGGGGGAGAAGTGTAGTGCAGCTGGTAAATGATACAGCCAAGATTCAAATCCATTATACCATGCTGGAGGATCTGGAAGAAGGTTACAAGCAAAACATTTGGCAGAAGATTTGTAGTCAGGTGGTCAAAGACAAAGACATGAAGCCAAGAAGAATAGACAAATTTACAGGAAATAATTGGATATGGATGGAGCCAAGTGGAAGGTGGCAGTGTGGTCCTGTGGAAAACTATGGAGAGTCAGCTATAAAGAATAAAAGGTGGGAGATAGTCCCAGCAGCCTGGCGGTACCCGAGTCCTTCAAGGATAATGACAGCAAACAGAAAATCAAGCCAGGAATTCAAGCATGAAAAGTGAGAACAGAAACTATCTACACCCACACAGCTTACTGATTATGTTAACATTGCATTTCTATCCCACTGTCTTCATCAAAATAACCTACTATTCCAGGAAACCCTTGTCCAGGATGATAAACATTCAAATGACTGCAGGCCAGTACTCTGAGTGGGCTTGAGCTGACCCACTTCTGCCTCCTCTCTCACTTGTCCTGAAGGCCAGCTGTAGATGTGCTGAGAACCAAGCATCATGAGATGGAGTGGGACTGGCCAAAACAGCTCAGGTTCTGTTGTAGTTCCTCACTAGACAAGGGTGTTCTTGAATGTTTTAGCCCAGGAACTTACAGTTCCCCAGGTATGAAACCAGAGTGGGCTACTTTTCTAGTTCCCTTAGCTGTCGTGCAAGTGAGGCATACCCAGTTACATCTCCTTCTGCCCCAGAAAGCTCCCTAAGCTTTAAGGCATTGACTTGAGATAAGCCCTAGGCCTCTGTTGTCCCTTAATGCTTGTCTGTAAGTAACAAACATGCTCCATTTATATGTAGGCATTCTGTCTCACCAGTTGTGGGTAAGTTGGTAAACAGTGCATAGTAAACATGCTTCTTATAATTCTTAACATATGTTATAGTCCCATACTATTACAACATGATATCTAATCCTCATCAAACCTTCACAGTGCAAGATCCACCTTATATCAGTTTCCAAATACTCACAAATATTCCAACTTTGCCTTCCCACCCTCTGAGATACTGCTAAAACTTTGGCCAGGAGATCCTCTCCTGTACTGGTCAAAGAAGAACTGGGTTATCTTATTCAGAAGTCGTCTTGTTGATATTTTCAAGGATGCAGCATTTGACAACATTGGAAGTTCATCAGTATCTAATCAAACCTTTTCATTACTATAGTCCACTTAGGATGTTTCATTGCCCACCTTAACCCATTTCTCCCAAAATTTGCACAAAACCCTTACAAATTAGAAGGTAAAGAAAGGCAAAATTTGATTAGAGAAAGTCTAACAAAGGACCCAACATGGTTTATCCTGATCCATGTAGTGTTCGTGTCCTCCCAGTCAAAAACTCCGCAAGGCAATACAGATTCATCAGGACCTCATGGCTATAAATAGCCCCTCAGGGTTTCACTATAGTACCAGACTCCAAGAGTAGTTCTAAAACTACATTTTATACAGTGGCATATCTGTGTTTTGCACTCTTTTGTATTCTTTTAAATCAAAACAGTCAATTCTTGTTTGCCTTCTCTAAGGAAAATCAACAGCCTGGACTGTTATTCCCAGGACTACACCAAGGCACTCTTACTTTTCCAAAATCTCCAGTGAGCACCACAGGACCTTAGATTGCCCTGCATCTCTATTCTTATGTGATATTGAGATGGTCTTTGTTTATGCTCTGAAGTGAGGTAGGCTCTAAGACTGACTGCATCCATTTACTTACTGTTTCAGCTCAGTAAAGGCATAAGGTTACCAAGAGAAGTCAAAATATGAAAGTAATTTCAGTACCTAGTATTGGGCAAACTATAACCACTAACAAAAGCCAGCCTGCTGCCTACTTTTGTAAAATACCATTGGAACACTTACTCCATACTCATTCATTTACTTACTGTCCATGGATACTTTAATGTTACAACAACTAAGTTGAATAAATGTGACATAAAGCTTATGTTCTACAAAGTCTAAAATACTTATTACCTGGTCATTTACAGAAAAAGTATAAACCATACCTTGGTCTGGGATATGATTTACCGCAAGGAAGTAAATGCCTTACTCTTCACCAATTATAGTTCACCCAAAATTTATGAGGCCAGAGACAATTAAGAAGCTTCTTCAGTCTCAGCTCCCCAAGTACAAAGAGTTCTCAACTTTTCCAGTTGCCATACTACCATATGACTAAACAAAGTCTTCAGTAACCAAGCCTCTTCCCTGGGACATTAACTAGGAACACGTCTTTGGTGAATTATTAGCTCTCCAACAACCTTATATTCTTTCTACCCTTTGTAACTGAGAGGTTGGAACCAGACCCTGGTATTCCAGCAACAGCCTGCCTACTTTGTCAATAGCCACAACAGCTAAGCCAGTGGAGGCATCTGCCAACTTGCTCTAGGTTCTCCTTTAAATTGGATGGTTCCTCATCCTGTACAGTCCTTGCTACTTACTGAAAATACATACTCCTCCTCACTGAGAAGGCTTACCTCATATGAAATCCTATTTTTCCCTCACATGCTGCCATTCATCATTGCAGTACTTTAAAATCTTGATCCTTTTCTTCTATTACCTGAAACATAAGAAATTCATAACTGTTCACCCTCTGGTCACAAATTCTCTATGTCCTGAATAGATTTATTAGAAATATCTTTTTTAAAAATCTAGAATTAATCTTGTTTGTAGATGGATTGTATCTTAAAATCAACATAGCAACATATCAGGTGAGAATATTGCCTGTTATCATAAGCAAAGTATGTGTAGATGGAATAATTTATTGGATGTACTGGATCTTCTCAGTTATCTAGAAATGAAAGTGTATTTTTCACTGATAGGCGATATAAACTCCTTCTGGTCCATAATTTTGGAATGTTTTGTAAACAAAAGATTCGTGATCTCAAGAGGAACTCCAATTCCAGTGATCAGCAAAATTAAGGCACTTTTACATGTTCTATACTTCCCTAAGGAGATGTTTGTGACAAAGACAGGATCTCAAACAAATGGTGATGATAAAGAGAACAGAGCAAATTCCTGCAGCTCAGTATGCCAGACAGGCAGTGCTCACTAAGACGTTAGCCCCAATCACAGTACAAGAGAGTATATTATTGGGGAGGTTCAAAGAGGCTTTTATAGCACACCAGTAATGGGATCCAAAGCAAGAAAAGTGATACTGGCAGAAATTCGGATGAAAAGAGCTTGAGAATAATCTCTGACACTGTAAGTATGGTTTCTTAGAAGTGCTAGAAAACCTCAAATGAAACCTTGCAAAAATTTTTACATGAAATCACCCACCACTGCAAAGACAAATTGTCAAGCACAAACTAGCTACTAAACTCATTGTTGGGGAAGCAACTAAATTTTTTCAAAGTGTCTCTGGTGCATATATCACCTGTCACTAGCATGATACTGATAAACTGTGAAGGTAGGACATGGACAAGAGCTGAATGTTCAGGACCTCTTTGAATATCTCCAAATGGATTTTATATATCTATCTTTGCAGTGAGTTTGTAAATATATCCTATTTATTGTTTGCTCATTCTTGAGATTTATCTAACCATTCCTTGCTGGAGAACTGTGGCTCTAATGATTGCAAAAGATAATTTTTGGTGCTGTGATGCCAATTTGAGGAATCCCAAGCTATTACTCTATTGACAAGAACTCCCATTTTACTCTAATCTGGCCCCCTCTGATCTCTATTTCTTGGTAGTTATGCCTCTATGTAATTTTCTACCATTGACTGTGGTCGGGACCTGTGACTTGTTTCTAATCAACCCAGTAAGATGATGGGATGCTATTCCCATGATCATGATCATATCTTGCTAGCCGACTTCTTCAGAGGCTGTCCTTCCCAGCTTCATGAAGTAAGTAGGCATGTTAAGAATGCCCCAATGGCAAGGAACAATGGCAGCCTCCAGGGCCTGCATGCAGTTAGCAGGAAGTCTCTGTATTGTTGGTAACTTGTTACACAGTAATAGAGAACTAGTATACTACAACTATCATGTAAAAGCTTTGCAAAGTTCTACAACCTATTCAGACACTTTAGTGTCAGTATCAGCCCCAATTATCAGGACAGGTGTAGAGCACACAGAACAAATGGAGTTCTAAAGCCTGAATCAACAAATTTTCCAGAGATTATTAGTCATTCATGCCTTCAAGAATTGCCATGGACTTTGATAACAATGAAATCAATTCCTTCTTGGATTCATCAATTCTCATATGAATTTTAACTGTGCAGCCACAACATCTAGGATTATCATTTCTGTTTCTAGACTGTACACTATTAAAAATAGACACAACCAAATACTCCAGAGAACTCATACAATACACTCAGTATTACCATCAATAGGTATTAACAGCCTTTCCTTTATGACCTAAACCCTGGAGCTTTTGTAAATCAGTTTCACCATAAACAGAAACTGGAGGAGTAATAAGAAAGAGATGAGAGCTGGGGATTTAGCTCAGTGGTACAGTGCTTGCCTTGCAAGCACAAGGTCCTGAGTTTGATCCCTAGTACCAAAAAAAAAAAAAGAGATGCAATATCTTTGGCGTCATGATCACTTTCACTGATGTCACAAGTAAGACACAGTACTTCACTTTTGCTTTGGGGCCATTCAGTTCTCTTAATAGCCCAAACTTTTTCTGTGAAAATAAAACAGAATTTCATAACAAAATATTAGGAGAATAACAATAGTTAATACATTGTATATCATTATCTTCCGAGTAGTTACTCAGAGAATAAGGCATAGACATAAAAGATTCTCCCTTGCAAAAACAAACAAACAAACACACAGGAAATAGCACAAAACTTTCTTGTCAATTAAGACAAAACCAATAGTACAAATAAAACAAATTAGCACATATATTTAAATTCTTTTGAAATAGCAGAGTAGGTAATTTGGGGAATTATTCTACTTCCTATTTATCTATCTTCTATTTTGCTCTTTATTTGTGTGCATGTGTGCATGTGTGTGTACGTATATACATATTTATATATGTTATATAGGAGAAACCACGCAATATTTAAGCCTCTGTGTCTGCCTTATTTCACACTTAACATTATGTTCTCAAGTTGCATCCATTTACCTATGAATGCCTCAAATTTATCTTTCTTTATGGCAGAGTAGTACTCCACTGTGTATAAATACCACATTTTCCTGATCCATTCAGCTGTTGATGGACATATACACTGTTTCTAAGATCTAGCTGTTATAAATTGTGCTGCTACAAACATGGGTATGGATGTACCACTGTAATACAATAACTTTTCAACTCTTTCTGGAAGGTACATAGAAGGGAGATGGCTGAGTCAAATGAGATTTCTACTTTAAGTTTTTTTAGAAATCTCCACACTGATTTCTATGGTGGTTGTACTAGTTTACACTCCTAACAGTGCAGAAGGGTTCCTTTTTCCCGGTAGCCTTTCTGGCATTTGTTAGATTTTTTTGGTGGTAGGCATTCTTTCTGGAGTAAAGTGTTACCGCAATGTACTTTTTTTCCTGTATTTTTTTGTGTGGGGGGGGATGCTGGGCATTGAACTCAGGGCCTTGCGCTTGCTAGGCAAGCACTCTACCAGTCAGCTAAATCTCCAACCCCTCAATGTACTTTTAATTTGCATCTCTCTGATGGTCAGTGATGATGAGTATTGTTTCATGTAGTTATTGTCCATTTGTATCTCTTCTTCTGAGAAGTGTCTATTCATTTCAGTTGCCTATTTTTTTGATTGGGTCTTTTATTTTGGGGAGTCTAATTTTTTCAAGTTCTTCATATATTTTTTCTTGTGAGGGGTCCTGGGGACTGATCTCAGGTCCTTGTGCTTGCTAGGCAAGCACTCTACCACTTGAGGTAAATCCCCAACCCAAGTTTTTTTTATATATTCTTGATGTTAGTCATCTGTCTGAGAAATAGCTGGCAAAAATTTTTTTCCTATTCTGTAGGTTGTCTCTTCACTCTGTTGGTTGTTTCCTTTGCTGTGCAGAAGGCTTTTAATTAGATACGATCCCATTTATTGATTCTCAGTAATATTTCTTGTGCTACTGGGGTTCTGTTCAGAAAGTCCTTCTCTATACCTATGTCTTCAAGAGTTTTACCTATTTTATGTTCCAGCAGAGTGTTTCTGTTTTAACGTTTAGATCTTTGATCCATTTGATTTTAGTTTACTACATGATGAGATATATGGATCTAGACTCAGTCCTCTGCGTGTGGATAACCAATTTTCCCAACACCATTTATTGAAGAGGCTCTCTTTCCTCTAGCATATGTTTTTGGCCCCTTTGTCAAAGATCAAATAGCTGTATGTGCCTGGGGTTGCATCTGCTTCTTCTATTCTGTTCCATTGACCACATGCCTGTTTTGTGCCAGTACTATACTGCTTTAATCACTATAGCCTTATTAATATTCCAAATGTAGTTGCCTGGAACTTGGTCAGCTTCATGAGCAGTGCTAAAATATTAGAACACTATTTTTCAACTCTATGTAAGCATTTAGACTGAAGACAATTTAAAAGTAATTCCTAATGACTGGTATTGAATTTGTTGCACAGAGCCTTCTGGTTGTTACATGCAAATTGGATGGAGACCGTGACACCTCGGTGAACTGATGCCTATCTTGAAGACAGTGACATTACCTAGGATCCATATTGAACATCAGTTTATCCTCTATGGACTATGGTTAAATAATATATTTTAAGGAGAAAATTAAGCCGTGATTTGAGAACCAAAGCCCTAACTCTAAGAGGTAATTTTAGACTTTTTTTCTCCTCATGCTTCCTTATTTCACACTCTACAAGAGGCTCAAAAATAGGATCATGGACTGTATGATTTAGAAAAATTCAGAAGAGTTGCACAATGTCAGCAAGGCCATAGAGCTCCTTGCTTGGAAGAATCATGAATTGGACAAGTAGTAAATCAAAACAGAGTTCATTTAGATGCAATATTGGCTTCTCGAGGTGGTATGTGTATTATTTTAGGGAAAGAATGGTGTGCCTATATCCATACAGACTTCTCAGGGATCTTCAATATTATTAAAAATAACTAGATAGTACATACATTGGAGAAAAGACAGCCTCTAAAAAATGATGCTGGGAAAACTGGATATTAACATGCAGAATATTGAAACTAGATCCCTACCCCCCACTCTGTACTAAAATCAAAGCAAAGTGGATCAAAGACCTAGATGTATGAGACCAGAACCTTTGAAGCTGCCGAAAGATAGCATAGGGGAAACACTTGAAGCCATAAGCACAGCAAAGACTTCTTATATAGGAGTACAGGAAATTATATCAAGAATCAACAAATGGGGCTACATCAAATTAAAAAGCTTCTGCACAGCAAAGGAAACAATCAACAGAGTGAGGAGACAATGTACAAAACAAGAAAAAAATCTCTGCTAGCTATTAGGCTGATAGAGAATCAATATCTAGGATATAAAAAGAACTCAGAAAAATTAACTCCAAAAACACAAATAACCCAATCAATAAATGAGCAGGTGAATTGAATAGATACTTCTAAAAGAATTACAAATGGCCAAAAGAAATATGAGAAACGTTCAATCTCTTTAGCTGTCAAAACTAAATTGAGATTCCAAGCAAATCAAAACTAAATTGAGATGCCATCTCACCCCACTCAGAATAGCTATCATCAAAAATACAAAACAAAATGCTGGTGAGGACACAAGGGAAAAGGGACACTCCTACACTGCTGGTGGGAACGTAAACTAGTACAATCACTGTGGAAATCAGTATGGAAATTGCTCAAAAACAGAAGAACCAAATTATCATTTGATCTAGTTATGCCACTCCTCATTATATTCCCAAAAGAATTAAAAACAGCACACTAAAGTGATATATGCCCACCCATGTCTATAGCAGCACAATTCATGGCAGCCAAGCTGTGGAAACAGCCTAGATGACCCTCAACAGATGAATGGATGAAGCAAGAGTGGAACATATACACAATGGAGTACTATTCAGCCATAAAGAAGAATGAAAAATTGCCTTTTGGAGGAAAATGGGTGTAACTGGAGACCATTATGTTAAACAAAGTAAGCCAATCTCGGATTATTAGATAATGCATACTTTATTATATGAGCAATTTTACAATTTACAATTTAATTATTTTTATTTTTATTCTTATTGGTGCACACTTGCTGTACACAATGCATCCTCTCTACAACTGCCTCTTGAGGCTCTCTGCCATCCCATCACTATGGTAAGGTGACTCCAGAAGTCCTGAAGTATATTTGTTCTGTTGCTCCATCTTAAATATTTAACCCCTTCTCAAAATGGCTGATTAAACATTTTTAAATCTGACAGGCACTACACTGGATTTCTTCTCCAACTGTAGCCTGCTATTTGGGAATTGCTTTCAGAGTAAAACCTCACACTGTTTTTCGCAGTTTACAGTAACCACGGGTTTTTCATGGCACTCGTGCTGCCAGCCCAGTTCGTCGTTTCTCTCTGAGGGGCAGATCCTGCCTGGGTTTACAGTGCTTTGTGTCCATGGAGACAGGTCCCCTCCCTGGAAGCTGGGTCAATACTCAGACTGTTTCCTTCTTTCCTCTGCCCTAGCTTTCCTGTCAGCTCCTTCTTGATTCCTAGAGATCTACTTTTTTTTTCTTCACTAACTTGTTGTTTTTCAGGTGTCTCGATTCCAGATCCCAGATCTCCCCAAAATTAGTTCATTAAAGGAGATATGACAAGAAACCGGAAGATGGGGAAGACTTTTAGAGATGGGGAAGAGTGTTGAGTGAGGAGAAGAAAAAGGAGAGGGGGTCAATGGGGATGAAAAAATAATTAAAATACATTATATGCATGTACCAATATACCAAAATGAATCCCACTATTCTGTATTGATAATATGTACTAATAAAGAAATTTTAAAATAAATAAGTAGAAAGCAAATAAAGATGGATAAATTCAGATGATCTGGACAATTATCCATATTTGGTTCTGTAGACTTTTCAAGTTGGGGAAAGAATCTGCTCTCTTGGTTTAACTGGCTCTGAGCTCAAAAATGGAAAATGAACTCTGATTTCAGTTTTTGGAGGTGTGACCTCCAAGAGTCTTAAAACTGCTGTCTAACAAATGACCTAGTTGTATGTCTCATTTTTTATGTTCATCAAAGGATCCCTCCAAAAAGACAGAAAACATGAAACATGAAAAACTAAAACACCATCGCTGAACTGATCAAATGTCCAGAAGTTGCCAGTTTATTTTTTAGCAATGACCACAGATGAGACATAGAAAACCATCCGCATCCAAACAACTTACTAGCTATATCAGTGCAAGTTTACTATTCCCCAGTATTCATTAACATGACGTTAGCATTTCAAGAACTCTTCCAAAGGAAGATTCAAAATTGCAAATAACTTTATTATTTCTTTTAGGAACATTCTGAAAAAACAACCCAACTAAATGAACTCAAATATTTTAACTTCTCAATAGATAGAAAGAAATGATCGCTCATTCACAAGACTGAATTCTCAGCCTCAAAATCCTTGCTGTACTCTCCTCCACTGCTAGACTCTTGTATCATGATGCTTATCCTGTCCCAAGTCTCAAGTCTCTTGATCTCCTTATCAAGCCTCAAGATTGAAAGATCTTATTCTAGACTGCAAACCTCATAAAGATTCCAGCTTCGCCCTCCCCATTCTGAGACACTAAGACTCAGTCCAAGCAATGTTCTCCTTTACTTTGATGAGCGTAAACCCAGCTTTGTTTTGATGTTATTGTTGCGAAGCAAACATTTGAGAAAAGGCAGTAGGAGAGTCAGTTAGGGGACCTACGGAACTGAGGAACAGGGGAGGACTTCATTTAATATCCCGAGATGACAACAAATGCTAGAAGACCAGCCACAAGACATTGCGGGCCCATGGAGTGAGGAGTACACTCATTTGCTTTTATCAAAATTGTGACTGGTGTGAGTATCTAGAATGGTACTGAGACCACACAAAGGGGTTAAATATTTCCAGCCATAGGCAATAAAGGAGCAAGAACTTCAAGGGAGGCAGACAGGCCCTTAAAATGTATGTCTTTAGAGAATGACGAAGACAATGAAAGTTAATAGGGATTTATGAATTTTATTTCCAAGTACACATTTAAGTAGATGGAACCTTAGGATCTTGTTTTGAAGCTGGATGTAAAGCAATTCAAAAAAGAAAGCAGCCAAAAGAATTCTCACCTGTATTTCATTCATACGGTAAATTCTTTCATCTCTCTGTGCTGGGGTTTTTATCCTGTGAAAAGTACAATCTTTCTAGTCTCTTTTCTGTTGATTCACTTGCTTAATTTGCTTTCTTGTCTTTTAGTTTCTTTTCTCCTCTTTTTCTTCCTTCTCTTTTCTGATTTGCCACATTTCCCCTACGTTTTGTCACCTTTTATCACATCTGCAAGGAAACCAGTTGTCAGGTGCCCAGCAGTCAGAAATGGGCAGGAAGGCGAGTCAATATGCAAGTTAGAATTTGCTGAAAGAATGAATGTGCATAAATCACTTGCTGTCTGCCATTGTGTTAATATATGTAAAGAAAGCAAAGAGAGCACCATTATCTTCAGGCAACCTTAACTCTCCATTATCCAGAGTCTAGTAATTCAGCTTTCTTGCTTTGATTCTCAAGAGGAAAGTTGGTATAATGCAGAAGAAACACTGCTCAAACTTGATAAATCCTGGTTTTCTTCCCTATTAGCTTTTTGCCCTTGGCAAGCAACAGAAATACTCTGAAGCTCAATTTCCTTTCTGATCAAAAAAGGCTGTCTACTCCACTGTGTTGCTGTGCAGGGTCAACAAGATAATGCCCATTAAAGACCCTCCTACGCAAATGGTAGTGGCTTTTATAATCACAATGTAATAAATATTTATGGATTGGTGTTGACATTCCACGTTATAAAAAATGGAGACTAAAAAACTCATAAAACTACATAGGAAGAACCATTGCAAGCTTAAGAAGGTGCTTTGCGAACTGTAAAACAAATTACAAATTCAAACAAGACTGCATTTTTTCTTTCCTATGACTCTTAAGACTTACACTGTTGATTAGCAGATTCAAAAAGAGTTAATTTTGAATAAAGCAGTATTTCTCATAAGTAATCATAAGTGGGAGTCAAAATTACTGCTTAAAAATGAGATCTGAACTCTGAATTTGACTTTGGAAGCAGGCATGATGCCATCATATTCATTGGAAATGAAGATTTGTTTCCATTTCTGTCTCCTTTCAGTAAGGTTCCATGAAAACCAAAAAGCTTTGGGATCAGAAAACCCAATTTTAGTTCCTTCTTTACTGTAAAATAAGAAGACTAATATCTACACTACAGGGAAACATAAAATAATTTTTATAAAGTGCATGGTAACCAAAATGTTGCCTTATTTCTAGCTTGTGGACTTGTAACTTAAAACAACTTTAATGTGCTCATTGTTCCTTGATCTTTTATTCCACACGTCTCAAGTTTTAATCACAACTGACAGATCCACCTTCAAATCTTGACTCCTCTAAATGCTGACTATTCTCTCAGTTTCCTCTTCAATAAAATAGAGATAATAATAGAACCTAGCTCATAGAGTGGAGGGGAACAGATGAGAAAGTGCACTTAAATGCTTAACCTGCTGCCTGACACATAATAAATTTTAATTAATAGAACTACAGTTATAGTTGTAACAGTAACATTTCAACTATATTCTAATGCACACCTCAACAAACATCTCGATGTGGCAGCATCACAGTTACTGGGGTAGTCTGCTGTTTTTTCCTTCTTAGGTTTCCTTGGCTATGTTCCTCCCCGCCCCCCCTTCCCAGGGTAGGTCTGTTTCAGTTCAGTTGCTGGCTGGAACATCTGGCAGGTTGCCCATTCTTGACGTTTTCTGTTTGTGGAGCCAACAGGCTGGGGAGGTAGGGGTTTGATCATCTTCACCACTGAGACATTGGAATCTGTTGAGTTAAACATTGCTCTACTGTTACCATTCCCTCCCTTTCCTGCTCCCTCCCTGTGAATGAATCTGGAAAGAATGAACCTGAAGTGTATCTTGAACAGCTATAAAACCTTTATGGTACGTGGGCCGTTCCTTGAGGAGTGGGGCGTCAGGCTTCCTGCTCGTTCCTGGAGTAAACAGGACGCGTCAGCGTATTCCCCAACGCGGGGTCAATGTCTGAGGGAGCGGTGCTTTCCGTGCCTGGCACCTGCTGGTGTGAGAGGCCTGCTGGCAGCGATATTCCACAATCAACTTTGATGACCGCGTTAAGGACAGAGCTTGCTGCTGCTGAGCCCCTAATTCAGCATGTAATGTTTACCCTGGGATAGCAGCCTCTCCGAGACTCTCTCCTTTTGCTCAGCCCTCTGAACTTAGAGAACACACCCAGCAAGAATATAGTATATGACAATATATAATACATGAAACAGAATATATCCTGTAGTACCTATGTATCTAATTAAATTTGCACTGATTTTCCAAATTACTTCCATGAGAAAAATCTAAAGTCGAACTTGTACTTTTTATTGGGGGAGCGTGCCGATTCTAGACTCAGGCTTTGAAGTTGCCCCGCAATCCTGTTTGATGTCGTCCATAAAATGCTGCCTCTCTGAGGGCTCCAGTCAGTCGCCAGACCTCGGTCCGTGACTTATTACAGGTACCATCTTTGAAGGACCGATGGCACCATGCCATAATGGTTGACTGCTTACTTAAAACTTTTTAATTTGCGATACCAGGTGTAACCCTTTCTGGCTCTACAGAAAGGACAAGGAAAAACATAATTCATTTTACTGGAGGTCACCATTATTCTTCCTCCTGTCTGTTTTTGTACTGTGCAGTGAAACAGTCAGGGGTGTTTTATCCCCAGTAAGTACCATATAGTACTTCTTCCCAGTCTGCTCTCCAAAGGTCTCTCTGTCCTTACATTCCTCCAGCCCTTCTCATCTCTGCGACACATTCTTATAATTCATTTGGATTTTATTATAGAATCAATTAGATCCTGTCCTGGAGAGACATTTCTTTGCTACCAAGAATTAGACCACTAAAGACTGGTAACACAACCAGCCAGCCCTAAATGTTCGACACAGCTACCCCTGTTCTGTAACATCACCTGGGGTCCACTCCCTCGGAACTTCTCAAGGACTCTACTCTTTCAGTCGCTGACTTTCTCTCCTCTATCATCAGTTTTTTCTAAAACAACAGCTCCCTCAATATAAAGTACAACAGAATAAGGCTTGACTCTCACAAATCAAAATTGTTCTCATTGAGGTCACCAGTGACCTCTACATTGTCCTAAGCTGTGAGCACTTTTCTGTCTCTATCTTAATCTCTGAGCAACATCTCACACAGAGAATCACTCACTTCTTCCCAGAAATAGTTCTTTATTTGAGTGTCGGGACACAACACTCTGCTGCTCCCTGACTATTGGCTCCTCCTCAATCTCCTTTGCTGGTTCCTCCCAATTTCCTGATCTCTAAACACTAGAGGGGAACTAGAAGCAGGACTCTTACTATCTCCATCACCCTTTATTCTGTAGCTCAGTGATTTTCAACCCTGCTTTGTATTAGATTGACTTGAAGAGTACCTAGGAATGATACCCAGAGTTGTACCTTAATTGGTGTAGGAAGGATCTGTTATATACATGTACCAACTCACCACAATAAATGCAAACATTATGTAGTGTACATATGTACTAATAAGAATAATAAAAAATTGAAGTATACATTCACATACACACACACACACACACACACACACACACACACACACATATATTTTTAGCCAGCCTTAACTTTTCTCCTGAACTCCAGATTTGAAGATCCTCAAGTGGGTATTTATCAAGTATCTCAAATTTAACATTCCTAAAACCAAACTCCTGATTTCCTTTCATCCAAAATCTGTTCCTTCTTTAGTTTCTGCCTTTCAAAAAATAGCAACCCCAATTTTCCAGTTTCGCAACACAAAAACATTGCAATCATCCCAGACACTTGGGTTTCTCTCACACTGTATTTCAACCTACCTCAGTAAGTCCTATTGTCTCTATTTTCAAAATATATCCAGGATCCAACTACTTCTTGCCTCTCTGTCACTACCACTCTAACCCAAGGCACCATCATCCCTGCTCTGAATTACTGGAGGAGCCTCATAACTAGTCGCACTGCTTTTGCCCTTGCTCTGCTATATAATCTGTCCTCGATATGTGAGCCAAATGATGCATACATGGACTTACTGATTTATTTTTGGTGGTAATGGGGATTGAACCCAGGGTCTTCTCACTGAAGTACAACCTGAGTGCTTTCTATAAAATTTTGAGATAGAATTTTACTAAGTCACCAACTTGCCCAGGTGGGACTTCAATTTTGTGATCCTCCTGCCATAGCCTCCCAGAGTGCTGGAATTACAGGCATGTGCCATCGTGCCCAGGTTCAAGTGGTGCCTTTAAAAAGTATATTGAGTCAGTGTGGTAGAATAAGCCTGCAAACTCAGGTACTCAAGAAACTGAGGCAAGAGTTCACAAGTTCAAGGCCAGTCTGGGCAACTTAGTGGAACTATGTCTCAAAATAAAAAATAAAAAGGGCTGTGGATGTATCTTAGTGAGAAGACTCTGGGTTCAATCTCCAGTACTGAAAAAAAAGTACATCAAATTATCTCTCCTTTGCTCAGAACCCTCCAGTGGCTTCCTAGTTACCTCAGAGAAAAAGCTAGAAGACTTTCACTGGCTGCCCTGCTCTGCCTTGCTGTGCCCTGGTCCCCCATGTTTCTCCAAATTCACCTCTGTCATTCTTCCTCTTTCTCACTCTGACTCAGCCACTGGTATCTTTGCTAAACCTTGAACAAATAAAGCATATTTCCACCCTAGGAATCTTTATACTTGGCTATTCTTTTTTCCTTTTAAAGAATTTTTATTGGTATTATGCAGTACATAATAATTACATTCCTCATGGGAAGTTGGTAGATGCACATACACATTCATTATTTTTACATCCCCTTCTCCCCTCTTCCTTGCCTCTTTCCTCTACCTCTCAGTCCCCTTCTCTTTTGCAAAAAGTCTATCTCACTGTTCCCTTTTATTTATCTTTTATTTTGCTCTTTAGTTTTTTCATAGTTGAGTTTCTCATATAAGAGAAACCATGCAATATTAGATTGTAAGTTGAATCATCATAAGTCGGAGCAGTCTCTACCTGTGTTTCCACACTGATTGTCAACCCACACTAGATGTAAGCTCCACAAGAGAGAAACTAGGTCATTTTTGGTAACTTTAGAATCCTCACACACTAGTACAGTCCTTGCACATAGGACATATTTACTAAATTTTTCAGAATAAATTAAAATAAAAAGTAAAGAAGTAAAATTTATGTATCTCAATGGTGCCAGAGAATGTGCACGTTATTAAAATGTTTCTTCACAATTTTGTAAGAAAAAAAGTGGTGAAGCAAAATTGGGAAGGCAGAACATCAATTCAGCTGAAATGTTCTGGAAATTAGAGGTCATTTATTACAACTCAATGATGTAATTTTGAGAAAACCAGTTTGGACCCGCCGAGGAACACACTGAAAGACTCACTGCAGGTTCCTGAGACAGACAGATGAGAATGCTAGACTCCCACATGCCACATTTTCTCCAAGGTTCCCTCAGTTTGCCTTCTTTAAAAATAAAAAAAAAAAACTTTTCTTTCAACTTAGAATAGCTCAACCACAAAATAACATATACCTACACTGTCATCACCAAGCTAAATTTCTGATCCCAACTCAAAGAAATGGAGACCTGATTAAAAGGAGAATTTCAACGACATGCAAACCAATTTCTACTTCTAAAATCCAATAGAAAATGGGAAGCATCTTTCCCACCACTATTCCACATTGCCCCCTTCCATGCCACACCAAAACCATCACATTGTGTTCTTAATGCTCCCTTCAGCTTGACTGTTATTGGTCCCATAAACAGAGAGGAAAATTGAGGCAGAGACCAAGAAGGAAGAACTGTCCAGAAAAAAAGTGATAGTGCAATTTTGAGGTGGCTTATGGTCATGGTTACACAGAGACATTCACTGAAGGGGAATAAATGGGAAGGCGTTTCATATCTAATAGCCTGACTTTTATCTCTAGTCGCTTTAGGTATTTAGTATGTGTGAAGGAGAAGGACACTGCAAAACATGTCAAGCTGGCTTACAGGGACCAGATCTAAAGATGGGGGGAGGGGCTTTTTTTTAACCATTCAAGTTCTGCTCATTTGTTATAAGCAGAAAATCTGGCCCTGAGCCCAACTCTTACAGTGGAAGATTAACATGATAACCAGTTGCACTACTTCCTCTCCCCAAAGACTCATCCTTAACTTCCTTTGGCTAAATCACAAAGTGTTTTTCATTTGCAGTTAAAATAGAGGGAGAGCAAGAGAGAGCAAGACAAAATGTAGTCTCTTATAACCATCCTCCCAATTAGGAAAAAAGTGCTCAGTTTAAGAAAACAAACTTAAGCAAAAGTCATTTTTCAATTTGTCTATAAAAGTAGACATTTTTAATTTTTCATTGCAGAGAAGAGTTTTCATTTATTTTAGTACAACTTGAAATAGATTCAAAGTGTTGGGAAATCAGTGCATGAATCAAAGACATATACAAGGAATCCTGTAAATTTCAGTGAAATCCTGTTTGCCACAGATTTGGACATTTTTTTCCTCTGTCCTTTTGAACTTGTTTCTGTTCTGCTGCTCTTGCAAAATATCCTTATATATAGTTTAAAACCTCTGACAGGGAGATTTTCTTCATAGCTCATTTGCAGATCATTAGCTTAGTAGGTCAGGATGTGTTAATAGGTGCCAAAAGGAGCTGAGTGTAGGTGATCTTCATGTAAGAATTGTTCCTTTTCTCCCCTCAAGATCCTGGAACAAGCATGGCAGACCTAGATAGAGCTGACCTTACTTGTAAGAGAATATAAATCTAACATAAAGCCCCTGGAACCCTTCAGGTTAAGACATAGGATATAGATAGGCACAGGACTTTGAATCCTGCTGGCCTTTATGACAAGATGTAAACGGGACTAGTGAGAAGGCAGGGAGAGAAAACAGGATGGGAGGAAATAGATACCAATTTAACTTCAACTTCTACTTTGACATGAAAGTCATGGAGATTTTATTATCCAATTCCAGCCTACAGCTAATGACTAATATTCTGGCCACCTAAGAAGACATTTTAACATATAGCAAATACACTGTTACCAAATAGTCTCATAAGATTTGGTAGTCTCTGTGCACACTTGTGGGTTGGACTCAGTGCCTAAAATCAAGAATATCCTTAACCCATGTGGAGATTTATCAGCAGTGCTTAAGAAAGTCCTCAAGCCTCCATCCCAAATTCAAGCTCCTTTTACCTCACTGAAATCCAAAAGGGAAGATAGTGTTATTTATCTAGAAGATGTATGACCAATAGTTAAGCCTTGGCATGAAGTGAGTTTCAGTTTTTAGGCACAGAACAAAGTCATTTGAGAAGGAAAAGGCACCTGGACACTCTTCTCTACTGCCTCACTTCAATCCATTAGGTACTTATCGACCTGAACAGTGCACATGGCTCAGCTTGTTGGCTCTTCTCAACGTCAACCCTAATGCTGACACAGTGTCTCATCAAGGACACACACAGCTGTGTCTGCTCCTGAAGTCAAATATGGTGACCCCAACAGCCCTCCACATTCTAAGCTCCTAGTTTCCTGTCCAAAGTACCCTAAAGATACCTAGACTTCTGTCAGCAGTGTACTCGTTAAGTTACAACTAGCAGGCTTTTTGAACAAGGAGTAGGGATGCTTCATCTGATGAAGCTAGGTTTACTAGAACTGCCCATCTGTAAGGATTCATTTCATCATAAGTCACCAAGTCTGGGCAAGAGCAAACTCAAGTGATTCTACCATGTAAATATCACTGAAGGATGCTAGCAAGAGACTGTTTTCCCAAGGTCATTGATAGCAAGGTGTTTGCTGAACATTTGATTTATGTGCATTTTACATACCAACACCTTAGACCAATTATGAGCATAACTCACTCTCCCAACTGCCAGTTCTTCCTTTGTAAGGTTCCTCAGCACAGATGACAGTAGGTTTTTCTGAATTTATCCACAGGTTTCTGTCTAAGCACTCTCAATCACTGAAGTGGCCTGTATTGCCTCCTCAACTAGATGACTCCCCTAGAGTTGGGGACTGAGTCGCTGTTTTTTTTTCCCCAGAAAAGAAGCCCCATGGGTTTATGGTGTGTATATCTAGTGTCTTAGTTGCTTTTCTTGTCACTGGGACATAATACCCAACACTCACAACTTAAAGGAGAGGTTTATTTTTGGCTCCCAGTTTGTAAAGTTTTCAGTCCATAGTTGGCTGGCTCCAAAGGAGGGCAGCATGGCAAAGGGGCATCACAAAGGAAAATCTGCTTATGGTACAGTGGACAGGAAGCAGAGCGATCAAGGGAGGAGCTGGAGAGGGAGAAAACCCTTCCAGGCCACACCCCCAGCAACCCACCTTTTTGAGCCAGACTCCACCTCCTAACAGTAAATCAGCTATAAACCCTGTAATCCAATCACCTTCCAATAAAACTGCCTATGAATGCATGAGGCTCTTGGGAGACATCCAGATAAAAACCATGACACCTAGGTATTCAAAATTGTTTCTGAGAAGGTGAATCAATGAATATATAGACATATGACCACGTCTACATCCTTTCTCCCCCTCGGTGTACATCTTACCTGACTATCTTCTATGGCTTTCCTTAATTTAAAGTATTGTTTTTCATGTTCTGAATTCCATAGAATTATTCTCATCTTCTTCTGAATTCTCATCTTCTTCTGAATTCCACAGAAAAGAGACATCCCTGTCCACTGTTCTTATCCTCATGACAGACTGCTAGTGCCAGTTTTCTGATTGAGTACTAGTGCCAGTTTTCTGATTGAGTACAAGGCCTGAATTAACTTGCCCCATATATTTACACATATCAGTTTGCAAACATAAACCTCAAACTCCTCCCAAACCAACAAAGATAATCTTCCCTGTCACTGCTGTACAAAAAAACACCTTCATGATAGGGTAAAACTGGCTGTACAATCACGGCAGGATCATACACCATAAAAAAAAAAAAGAAAGGAGATTTCAAATGCTTTAGGTTCAGAAAATAAAATCACCAATATCATCACCAATATTACATGTCCTATATAATGGTGCAATGTAATATTACTTCTATAAGGAAAATAAGTAAACTTAAACACTACTCAAAATATTAAATTATTAGTAGGGTTTGTTTTCCCTACTTTCTAATCCTTTTCTTTTCAGTGCTAGGGGTCAAACCCAGAGCCTTGCACAAGCTAGGCAAGCACTCTGCCATTGAGCTGCAGTCCCAGCCCAGGTAACTTCTAATCCTAATACTTGTGTCCATAAATGATTAAATACCAGGGCTACTAGAAATGCTCACAGGTCGTAGATCTGCTCGCTGCAGCTGAGGAAAAGAGAATACCAAGCCTGGGGACTTTGCCACCTCCCTCCTCCTATGGCAGAACACCCCATCTTCTCACTCCTTAGGTAATTGGTACCGTGGCGTCCCCACTATGTCTGCTTTTCCTTAATGTTCACTGCTGGTGACAAGTTTGTCTGACGTAGCCAGGCAGAGCACATGACTGCGAGGAGCAGACTCATGATCACCTGTGTAAGAGGAGCAAATCATAGAGCCCCAAGCTTTACCTTCTTTACCTGTAAGGCAAAGCTTTATGGAGTTCTTGGGAGACTGAATGAAATACAGGAAAATCTTTTGTAAAGGACAAATCTGTAAAGCAAACACAGAATATTCACAGACTGTGTGCTGAGAATTCTCCACACCTCACTTTGGCTACTCTGAATGCAAACACTGCTTGGCAAAGACCATGGGGCTCCTCCCCATTTGAGAGCCTTTTCCTTCTTTGAAACTGAAGGCGGAGCTATTGCATTTATCTAGAAAATTCTTGAGTAACAGTGGGTCTGACATACATCATTAACTTTTCCAGGGTCACAATTTGTGCAAAACCCACTATTAAACTGGCTCTATCTTACTTCAAACTTTTAACCACCACTCACATTTCTGTTGTAGAATTCCTTTAAGGATTCTGAATTAATAAGTGCTAGGAGTTAAAAACTTCTTGTTCTTTTCCTTTTTTTGGAGTAATTTTGATAAATCAAAATAGTAGTGTGCATTAAAACATCTGATAAACCAGGCACTGGTGATTTTATATATGTAAAATATTCCCTTCACTCTTGTACTTATAAGGTTCTTTCCTTATCATTTAATACTCACAGGAGTCTGGGGGTTATCAGGGCAGGTACTTTGGCTTCATTTTATAAGGAGGAAATGAAAATGCAGAAAGGCTAAAGGATTCTTGTACCAAGTATTTGGTTAGGTGCTAGAAATTTAAAAAAGAAAAACATAATCTTTGCACTAAAAGAACTCCCAATCTAGAGAAGGGACAGATGCACCTAGCTATCAAGCAATTGACCACAGTGTAGCGAGCTAGACTACTTTGAAACTTTTAAAATTATGAAATAAAAAGCTTTTTACTGGTTGAAGGAGTTTTAGACACCAGCTGGGAGGTTATTTGGTGATACCAGGGTGGATACTTGGGCTGTCTTGAGAGCAGCAGAAGGATGCCTGGGCAGAGATCAGAAGAAATGGGCCTACTATCTCCTTCACATGTCCCCATATTCTCCCTGAGATAACGAACCACCTTCTATGGCCACTGCTGGTCTGGTTCTGACAGGAGTTTCATCTGCCTCTTCCATCCATCACCTTCATTCTCATCACAGACACTAGGCTTTGCTGAATCCTTCTCCTTAATCCAAGATGTCCAGAGTCAGGAATCCAGTGTGCTGCCTCAGCCCTTCTCCCTGTTCTTCACATAGGCAAACCATGTCCTCGTGCTGGATACCCTAACAGAATTTGCATCTGAGCTCCATTTTTTCCCTTTGGAAACAGAATTTAAAAAAAAAAAAAAAGCAGAACACATAGCCCAGGAGAAACTCTGAATACTCTGAAGGGTGACCAAGAGTGTTTAGGGTCTGGAAAATAAACAAGGGGATAGAGAATAGGAGTCCTAGTACTGGCTGTGATGTCAACACAACAGATTCTTGCTTTCTAAAACGTGGCAGTGTGTAAGGATGAGCAAGAGGCAGGGTGGGGTTAAAACATTCCACACGGTTCTTCTGCTACTGGCATATTTGACTGATAGCCCCAGCTACGGCCCTGGTGGACTCACATTTTGGCCTAGGCTATGCTCCCGGCCAGGCTCTCCCACTCAGTGACCACATGCAGCAGGGAACTAGAGCAGGCCCCTTCCAGTGAGAACCGGAGCTCCTCTAACAGGTGTCTGAGCTCATGGATGCCACATCAGCCTGGCCACAGTTTCTTGAAAATCCTTTATTCTTTCTGCCCAATCTGCCTTCTTGGTCTATGTGCTGCTGCGCAGGCGTGCTCTACCCCCATTCTCTTTGTCCATCCCAGGTAACTCCCCCAGTAAATGTCTTGCACATCTAAGCCCATTTTGGCATTTGCTTCTTGGAAGATCAGAATTTATATGGTGTGTTTGATGAAACTTATCTAAACTGCAACTACAATACATTATGGACTGCTCTGAGATAAGGAATTATAAGCAAAAAGTCATTAAAATACGCCTTGGTCATATACAAGTAATAACAACTAGAGGAATTTAGAGACACTGCTTACCATTTATGCCTAATTACGATCTGGAACAACATTAATTATGCAGACTATTAAATTCAGGTCAAATTAACTTTTTGTGAGTAAAATGTACTAGAAGTGAGGCTTAGATTCAGGACATCTGAATCAGGACACCAATGGCCACATTGATTACAGCACAGAATTCCGTTAACCCTACTAACAATGATTTCTAAAAAAAGGTTTTTAAAGATTAGAGGAAAAAATATAGGTAAAGGCCAATTTTCCTCAAAATCTACATAACAAAAAGGGACAAAATTAATATAGATTTCCTGAAGAAATTTCTAGTGAGAAAAAGATTTGTCCTTCTTTGCCTTAGCCTGGATTAAGGAAGTTTAAGGAAAGAAATCATCTTCATTTCTTGTGTAATCTTTTCAAAATTGATTTTCTTTCAGGATCGCTCCATATTTTCTAGAGAAAATGACTTCATAAAGTGGTTCGTGTTTCCCAGGTCACCCGAGCCCATGCTTGGCAATACAGACCCTTAATTTAACACTGAACACACCAAGTATCCTGGACCAGCAAATAGGCAACAGCGTGCACTGCCTGAGTCATGGTGCACACAATCCTGGATTTAATATTCAAACGCAGACAGCTGCTGCTGAGTATTATTTTGCCGTGTCTGTGAACACAGGCTCTTTCATCCTCTTGGTGAATCAATACACCACCACTAGGCGTGAAACAGAGCTGTTCCAGGGTCACAGACAGACAAGCTAAGGCAAGAAAGGTTGAAAGTTTACATGGCAGGTCCACCTGCACTCCAAGAAACATAGTCCAGTCTCTTCTTAGCTTGCAGGTGTGGACAAGCTCTCTAAATCAGCCTTTTTGCCTTGACTCCCCCTGTGAGTCTAGCATGAACATCTTCTCAGAAGGCTCTACTAGGGGTTCCTAACCTGATGGAGAAACTACCAAGTGGACCATTTTTATGCAGTAAACCTCAGCCTTGTGGAGTGGCTTAACATTTCCTGAAGGTCTGTCTTGAAGGTAATCATCTGGGCATGATGCGGAGCATTTTGCATATCTCACCATAAGTCCTTTACCTGATGAGGAAACTTAGAGTTAAAGGAATTAATCAAGTTACTCAAGGTCATAAAGATACAAAATGGCAAAATCAGGATTTGGATAATGACATGTTTAATTCCAGCTTCTCTTTCTACTTCATCATATTAATTCTCAGGAGTTTTCTCTGAGAAAAAGAGGACTTTAGGACTCAGAGATATTGTTTCCTATAGCTGCTGTAAAAAAAAAAATCACCACAAATTTAGAGCTGAAAACAACACAAATTTGTCATTTTACAGTTCTAGAAGTCAGAAGTCTTAAAATGGATCCCAGTGGACTAAAAGCAAGGTTTTTCTTGTTGATGGGGCTGTATTCCTTCTGGAGGCCTAGGTGATAATCCATTTCCTGCTGGCTTTTCTGGCTTCTATGGACTTCTATGCTCTACATTTCCTTCTTGCATCTTCAAAAGGCGTCATCGCAACCTCTACTTTTGTTGTCACACTTCCTTTTTCTGATCCTTTTGCCTCCCAATTTTAAGAATGTTTGTGATTATATTGAACCCACCAGGATAATCCAGGATAAACTCCCCACCTCAAGATGTCATTACACTAATGACACTTGCAAAGCTCCTTGTCTGTGTAAGTTAACACACGTACAGGTCTGGTAATAAGGGCACGGACATCCTTGAGGCGTAGATCATTCTGTCTACCAAACATATGTAGTAGATCCTCTCTCCCTTCTTGCGTCCCATGGCTTATACAAAATTCTTATCTGCCACACAAAGTCGCATATAATATCCTGAGAACTTCTACTGGAACCTAAAACAGAACTTTCTTTGCACAAAATGGTACACATCGTCACCTGAATACCAAAAACATAGTTTTAGCATTTTAAGAAGCAAAAATATGGGTACTTCTTTCTCTTTTGTTGTTTGGCTAAGATGCATGGTAATACTGGAAGCCAAAGTAGCTATTAATTCTCTATCAAAGTTAATTTTAAACTTGAATTTCTTTCTACTTTGAATGCTAAAAATGACATAACATTTAAATCACAACCAAGGACAGCAGTATAAATCGTGCTCTTTTGCCCAAACTAATACTTTTTTTTTTTGCCTTAAAGCAAACTGTAACAAACAAATGATGTAAATATCTTGAGTAGAGTCTTGTACTGTTGAGTAAAAATGAATACCTCACCTTGACATTAAGAATACAAACTTGTTGTTTTGTTAAGATGTATTTATCATATACAAGATGATGAGGTTTTTTGTTTTATTTATTTATTTTGTAGTGCTGGGGATGGAACTCAGGGTGTTACACAGCTAGGCAAGCACTCTACCACTGAGCTACATCTTCAGCCCAGTGATGTATTAAAATATGTAGAACATATTATACAAATATGTATACAAATATGTATACATATTTGTAATAATCTGTTTATTCTTTGAAACCTTATTAATTTATCTTTCTGCAACGGGAATCCACATACCAAATGTTACAGTGTTTCTTTTTAAATTTTGTAGTGGTAACTTAGGAAAATTAACACAAACCATAGAAGAACAAGGACGTAAAACTGAATTGTATATTAATGGATGAAAAATTTCAATAGAATATTCTTAAAATTTTGTGTGGCTTTATGGCCGGCAACCACACGGCTAAAGGGTTTATCTCAATTTAAGTCTGCAGTGTTCTCCCACCCGCAGACTGGAGAGAGACCCAGGTCACAGTTAGCAACTTTCTTTGAACATGACTCACTTTCCAGGTGACATTCACACACGGGCACTTCCAAGAGGTGTATGTTTCCCGTGTGTTTTTAGACATACATGGTGAAGTAAAGCTAAAAATAATGCGTGTGTATGTAAGAGGACTCAAGCAGTAATATAGAAAGACTATAGTTAATAGTTCCACATCCGTATCCGAGTCTACTAGTTTTTGATGGAAATATCACAGGTTCCACAATAGGTGTACTTCCACTGTTCCAAATGCAGCCCCTTTCCTTTTTCTCTGTATTTAAGAAATGACTTTTGGGGATGGAGGTGTGGTTCCATGGTAGAACACATGTGTAAGGCTCTGATTTTGATCCCTGGTTACCCCTCACCACACACACACAAAGATATGATGGTAAAATGCAAATGAGCAAGAAAGAAGAATTATAAGAATAACCTTAAACTTTGAACGTAATTTTATTTACTTTTTTTTTTCACTTTTTTTTTTTTTTTTTTTTTGTGGTGCCGGGGATCGAACGCAGGCCCTTGTGCTTGCAAGGCAAGCACTCTAATCACTGAGCTAAATCCCCAGCCCCAATTTTATTTACTTTTTAAACAACTACAAACATGTATTTGTACAATATTTAATGTAAATATTATACAGATGTATGTGCAAATATTGACAGTCATAAGATACACATAATAAGATCAGGTCAGTTGATATAAGGCAGAAATGGGGAGGTCTAGGTTGCCTTTCAAGGCCTTTTGTTTTCTACCTGATACTGTCTGTTTTCATATCTGCTATGAACAGGAATTGAAAAGTAGAAAAAAATATGCCTTTAGTGCATCCCATATCCTATATTTCAAATGTATCTTCAGTGCTTTGAGCCTTTTATATCCATTCCTAACTGCCAGGGCCTCTGCAGAGTATTCTGCACCATTGCCCCATACATTTCACTTCTCTTTCCCCATCAGAATTCGCCTGTTTTGTTCCCTAGGATCCTTCTTTCTGCAGTGTGAATATGACCACTACTGTTGGGTTAGTTTGTTATTTTCTTCTAGTCACATTGCATTTGCGCAACCTTCCAGAACTTGCCTTAACTAAAAAAGTGCATCATGGGCAACAGATACTGCATCCCATAGTACTTGACCTATCAGTAGAGCAGCATGTTCAAACTTTCTCATTTCTCTTTTTATGTTTTTAATAATTGAGTAGTACCATCTAGTCCCTGAGAAACATTTCTCCTTTGACTAAATTTTCACACATACATAATCTGGTAGACTATACCTCTGAGTCCTTTACTTCCCACTCTAGGTGCCCACTGTAGCCCATAAACATTTTACCCAGCACCTGTTGTAGTTTCTCTACCTTACTCATTTCACTCTAATAGCTTTTTAAACTTCTAAATGTGGAGGCCAACCACTTGGTCACCATCTCCCCATCCTTTGAGGAGTTTTCCACTTCTGTAGAATCTTCTCAACCTCCACTTCCTTGAGCCTCCTGGTCTTTTCAAAATTTCCAATTCTCTCCCACTTTTCCTCTTTAATCTTCGAAGTGGAACTATGGTCATTTCTTCCAGCTGATATTTTTATCTTTGTTCTGTTTTTGTTTTTGTTCATTGTTTTCTCTAAATGGATCCGATGTAGCTTGTGGGCAGTAATATCATGCCCTGGGTAAGTATTCTTTATATACTGCCTTAAAAGTTGTATTAATAAGTTTTAAATTTGATTTCGACTACTTCAAAAGGTTATTTATTACTACATAATATTCACACATTAATTAAGTGCTGTATAGAATATTCATCCTAGTATATGGAATATGTTGTATACGAGTATTTATGAGTGCGAGAGAATTTGAACTTATGTATGTATGCGTCTAATATTAAAAACCTACATAGCTACAAATCAGGACATATGGACATGATTTTAGAGTTCGGAAACTTGAGGAAGAAAAAAATAATGTCTTCGCTATTTGAAGAGGTATCTATATCGGGAACAAGCAAGGGGCTGTTATACTGCCACCTTGTGGTAAATATACACGAGTCAATTAAATACTGTAAATAGAGCTGGCCTTTAGTATTTTATTACAGAATGCCCAAAAGAGAAAAAATGTTTTTACTAAAACATTACCTAGCAAAATTAACTATATTACCATATGGAATATCGAGTTTTTCCTTAGTAGTCAAAACAGCAAATATTGGTCACGCTGAACAGTCACTACAGGTGTGATACATTCTGTAGAGGAATTTCAAAATTCTCAATGGATCAAGACAAACACATCTCTGTAAACTTAGAAGGAAGCATAAAGCAGCCTCTGTTGAGTCAGATTAGAAGGTGTCTCAGAAAGTGATTTTATTCGTTGGATCTCTGTTCACCACCTGTTGGGAGAACATTATAATCTGGCCCCTAATTTGGTACCCTGGAGAGAGTTGTAAAATATTCCACTTGCGTGAAGTCTCATCAACCTCAAGGGACAGCAGAATGCTATGAGACTAAGATGATCTGGCTAGGAGGGACAACTAAAGCCATGACCCACTTCCTGACATCAGCTCCCTTTCTACAGGCAAGAGATTCACCCAGGACCAGGTCGAGGTAGTATTCATTCCCTCACTCTTTCACCAACCAAAAATAATTAAACATCCACTATGTGCCTTGCACTTGCTAAATGGAATAAATGCAATTATGAGCAAAACTAGACATGGTATCTCGTGGGTTTTATAGAACGCCAATTAGACATGACCCATTGGGCTTGAACGAATACAACACCTGAGTAATCAACAGGAAATGATTATTTTAAACATTTTAAACACTTATTATTTTAAACATATTTATTTTAACCATATTTAAACACTTCTGTCTCCCAACATGCCCCTAAGGAAAGTTATCTCAATTCCTGAGGGAGAAAAGAATAGTGGCCAGCCAAAGGAGCCAGCCAAATAAGAGTTTTAAAGAGAAATGGCAAGTAACTTAGAGAAAAAATTTCCAAGTTAGAGGTCCATTGAAAGATCATAGTTATGGATACAACCCAGGTGTTCATAGTATGAGTCTAGCACTATGCAAACAACTTAATTTAAAACCCAGGAAATGATGTCAAGTAGCTGAATTGTCACTGCAGAATAGGACACACATGAAAAGTTAATTAACATGGGAGATCATACTGCAACACAAAATAAAATACTGAGTGGTATAGGCAGGACAGAACTGATGAGAGAAAGCTCCAAGAAGGAAGCTGGGCCTAAAGATGGACAAGAACTGGGTGAGTGGAGAAGTAGGAAAAGGAGTGATAGGAAATCAACCCAGATGATGGGAACATTAGAGAATGATGGGATGAGATGCAACTGAAAACATACATTGATGACTATGAGGAGTCCAAGATCCCCAGAACCTATTATGAAGTCCATTTCTCTGAGTAGAAATAGAAATTTACAGTGTTCAGAGAGTGAATTCTGACCTTGGATTTTCTCCTACTTCCCCTCCCAGTTTTAGTGGCAGGACTAACCTTCCAGGATGAGTGGAAATGTGTCACCAAATAATAAGGTCATTGGGCCACAGCCAGAAGTGGGTAGAGGAAGCAAAGCCCTGTCCCTATCTAGTCTCCCAGCTCCTCTCTTCCTGCCAGGGTTTCCCATCCTGACCTTAGGGCCGAGCCTGCATCTTCTTGTCAGGAAGTAGGGACCAGGATACTTGTATCAGAAGAGAGAGGACAATGCTTAGGAAACATGATTAGTAAAGCAAAGAGCTGAGAAAAGAGCCACATGGGTGTCAGGGCAGTCACACTACAGAGGCACGTGGAAAATCACTGCTCAGTGCCATTCATTCACCTCCCTCATCCATGGTTTCTCCTGAGCTCCTGCCATCTCTCTGTTAAGTAACCTCCACATTGACTTACATCCCTGAGTTATTTTCTTGCTCTATGAATAACATTAGGTTAGGCTATGGTCCTTCACAGTCTATTAATATCTACATTTTGAGAACCCAAATGTACAAGAGTATGTAATGGGCTATGAATCCTTACGCTTGACATTAGGCCAATTACAGCTTTATGGCATAGGACAGAGGTCTATAAACCAGAGACCACAAGCCAAATAGGACCCATCACCTATTTTTATAAATAAGGATTTATTGGAACATAGCCCGTTTGTTTATGTATTATCTGTGGATGTTTTCATGCCACAATGGCAGAGCTGAGTGACTGTGACAGAGACCATGTGGCCCACAAAGCCTAAATTATTTATAACCTGGGTCTTTACACAACAAAACTAAACTGTTGACTATCTCAGAATAGGATCTAAGTAACTGATCATGACATTTAGGTTCAAACTTACTGGCTGAGGTCATGCAATCTCTCTAAGTGTCAGTTGTATCACCTCAAAATGGGTGATAAAAAAATGGGTAATAATAATGCTTGCTTTGTCTACATGACTCTGTGCTAAGGGGCAAATTATATAACATCTAGGTCTTTATAAACTCTAAGTATAGCCTTCCAGTGCCCTCAGAGTCCCTAATCTTCCCACTGCAACTCTGAAGCAGCTCCAAGACACCATCCTACCCTGCCGGGTAGAGTTGACCCACACTTCCCACTGACTGGATTCCTTACCTTGGTTGGATTTTTTATTCCGTTCCCTGCTGCTACAAGAGCACTTCCCAAAATGCCTCTGGCTCTGTCTTAATCTCCTTGATGTTTGTTTGTTTGTTTGTTTTTAAATTTCTGCCACCAAATTCACAACAAATTCAAGGGAATTAAGCAAAATCATCCCATCAATGGGTGGCAAAGATTTACAAGAGAGAAAAAGCCGGATGAAGATATCAAAAGATTAGTGTGGCTAGATTCAGGAGTGGAAAAAAAGATATGCTTGGATGTTTGAAGCTGAATGAGAAGACTTTGAAGCCAATGTCCAGAAGTTCATATTTGAGTTGGTGAATGATGGACTAAGCAACAATGCTAAAGCAGCAGCAGAGGTCCCCAAGGGGCTGCCACTCTGTACAAGGGTTCCACCCAGGCTCTACTTGGTGCTGGGGCCAGGCCTAAAAGTTACCTTTCATGGCCTCCCTACCCCTCACCCTCTGGTTTTCTCCATGATTAACAGCCTGGCTCTGGGCCTGACAGTAAGCTGTAGCTTCCAACTCAAAGGAAGCTCAGCAAGAATGACCTTGTTAAACTCACTCCACAGAGCATTGTGGATGTCAGTGAACATCTCCCAGAGATTTATAGCCGTGAACCTAGTCTCCTGTTACTTGGTGATTCCACTGAACTTTCCATTGAGCAATAAGAGCAGGATAACAGCAGAACTGCTCAAGGTTAGCAGCCTTCTGAAGTCCACCCAGTTCCACAAAACTTCCTAATGGTATACAGAGGAGATTTATTGGGATGTTTTTGCAGGCCAGGAAATTGCTACATGATTTTGTCACTGACAAAGGAGCAAACGTCACTGCCCAGTTTCTGTTGGACTTTCTCCACCTAATTAGCTCTTGATCTAAAAATGATGGAAATAGGCTGATCCCTTGTTCACTTATCAGGTGGGAGGGCAACCCAAACAACATTCTAATTTCATTGTTTTCATTTCAGGGATTATTGATGGCAACTGCAGGGCATAGCTTATATTTAAATTTCCACTCGGTTTCCTGTTCTTGTGGGATTCATTTGAACCACTACTAAGTTGGGCATTCAACACTTCTTTTATTATGTCTGTGAAAGAAGAACTACCAAACCACAATGAAGTAATTTTATCTTCACCATCTTTGCAGATGTGTCAGATTTATTGACCAAAACAAGTTTTCTATGTGGAAAGGAAGGCTGTAGCTATGGCATTAATTCTAATTCTCATAAAGTAGTTAGATATTCTTCCTCAAAGTTAGGGAATTCTTAACACATTTGTATTTGGTCCAATACTATTTATGTCCATCCTGACATAGAAGCTATGAAAAACCATGAAGTGGTGTGACAGTTAATTCTAATTGTCAACTTAATGGGCTTGGGAGCTGCCCAGGGAATTAGTAAAATCACACTCATTGAATGTGCCTGGGTGGGTCATGGAGGCAGGACCTGAGAGTTTGTATCTAGTCTCTGGCTCCTTCTTCTCTAGCACTATTCCCCTGCTCTGCTTCCTGACTGCCATAAACTAAGAAATTTTACTTCAACATGCCCTTCTCCCATGATGTATCTGCCCTGGAGCCAGCTAACCATAGACTGAATCCCCTGAAACAGTGAGTCAAATTAAACCTCTGCTCTTTTAAATTGTGGGTGTCCAGTATTGAGCTGGTGATAGTCAAACTGAACACACATGATATCACTCATACTTGGCATATTCCCTCCATGACAGCAGTTAGGACCAGAACTATGGGGCAAAACCATGAAGGAATGTCATCAAAAACGACTTTTTTGAAATGAGAGATTAGGAAAATTATGATAGACGATTGAGACATTAGGAAATATGTGACATATTTTAGTGCTTTTTGGTTTTCCTTTTTTTATCCATCCCTCTTAAGTGACATCTGAAAAATATTAATACTTTCCTACAATTGCATTGAATGTGGCACTTTGGCACCCACTGAAGCCAAGGTGTGGGGCAGAGAGGAAGTACTCCCAAACTGGGGAAAGAGTTCTGTGTCTCAGGAGGGAGAGATTCAGCCTAGAGATTCCTATGTTCTCCCTGCAGTTCTGAGTCACACTCTTTCAAAAATCACATGGTCCACTGCTTTAAAAAAAGGTATGACTAACAAGCCCTTTGGAAGTGCTAAAGTATAAAGATACTCTTCATCCCTTCTCATTCCAAAGGAGGTCATATTTTTTAAAAACTAGAATATTTTACATAGGTGAAACAACGTCCTCTTTAATAACTGTTAGTAATCAAACCAAATTATCAACATTAGGACTCTCTCTTATTGGGAAAGTAGCTCTCTCTGGCTGGAGATGGCCTTCCTGTGTCCTCACTGCTACCTCAGTTTCTGCGCGGGTCCGAGCCACTACCACCCCCGCCCCACCCCCATGCCCCAATTCCCTGTGGCTGTGAGCTGTCTGTGAAGCTCCACTCCCTTCCTTTTCCCAAGTCACAGTTACAGGAATTATTGCAAGATTAACTCTCTCGTATTATATTTCATTCAACAGAACAGTGACTTGAGAGTTTTGACTTCTGGAACAAGAATAAAAGATCTTCTACAAAATATTAAGTTCCTTGGAAAGAATCTTTTAAAGCGATTTAGTCTTGGTGAAAAGTGTCAGATCAGCAGCCACAAAGTCTGAGTTTATGTTTATTTATGGAGCAGGTAAAGATTCACAATACTGTACAAATATCCCACCAACCTACAGGTTTATTTCCAATGAATAGGTTAATACAAATTCCATGTAAAAAGGTAGTTGCTTGCTCATCCTCATATCAAAATCTGTACATAATAATATGGTGCCTTAGAAGTATTTCCACATGAGTTGTGTCACTTAACTATTTTTGCGAATATCTAAAAGAGTAATGATCATGATGTATAAACACACCTCTTAACCTGCTTTAGCTAAGTGTTTATGTCCTGTTTTAATTGAGAGAGCAATTTTTTTTTACCAGTTTTAGGTTTACAACGAAATTGAGTTATTTATGCCTCTTTTAGAGCAATTTTTCTTCTTAAAAGCTACAGTGTGTTTTGCTAAGATGAAAGTGACATGTTTTCCAGAGTGGAGGCAGTGTTTAAGAGGGTTAGCATGGACCCTGAAACCAGATCCTCACTCAGCCCTCATCAGCTCTGTGGTCCTTGGTATGTGAATTCCTTATCCCTTCCCTGTGTCAGTTTTCTCATCTCTAGATGGGGAATAACATCTGTAATAAGTAGTGTAGTATCAAAAGGTAGTAAGAATCAAATAGAATAACAAAAGTAAGTATCTCACATAGCACAGAGTACAAAGCAGAAGCTTCAGAACTGCTTGTCATATTCCAGTTCAAATTGTGCCTTAAGAGGCTAAAATATTAGCATCGATGTATAAACCTAGTCTGGGGTTCTGCTCTTGTACATGAGTTTATACTGCCCGAGGCCCTTTTACATTAGACTAAGGAGAAATAAAAGGTTCTTGTGACCCACACAGAACCAAGGAACAGAAGGCATCTGGTTTTCCACCCAACCTTGTTAACTGAGCTTTTTGATCTGCTCTGAAGAGATGGAATTGCAGAGAAAAGTAAAAGAAAACTGAGAGGCAGTCTCTGGGCAGGTCAGGCTTATCCCTGGCAGGGAAGGATGGTGAGGGGACAGCAGAGCACTGGAGGGAGCCCCGCTGGTTACAGCGAGTGCCAAATGCACCAGGAAAGGGGACAGAGGAGCCCACCACAGCTGGCACCAACACAGGCTGATAAAGTGCAAGACACCCTGGAGCTGCCAGGAATGTACAGGGGGCTCTGCAGGGTGCTTTGGTCCAGCATGACCAAGTGTAAACAATACAGGCAGCAGAATCCAGACGTTGACGTGGTAAGGGCTCCTCATTTGTACTCATGGGCAAGGAACCCAAGGATGTTTGAGTTGTGTCCTCACCCATGGCAAGGAGGATGGCTGCAGATCAGCCCATTCTGAGAGCTTTCTCTACCCTCGAGGAAAGAAAAGAAACAAGAACTTGAGAGGTACAGTAAGGTACATGAGTGTGTGTTGAAGGGGAAGTAAAGGAAAAGGGAGGATGGCAGGCTAAGGCACAGGGGGAGGGAGGAAGAGAGAGAGGAAACAAAAAAGCAAAGATTTATCTACTAACTAAGAGGACATTTGGAAATATTTTTCCCATATCCCATCCCAAGATTTCAAGGCCAGAAAAATAAAAGCACCTGACAGATGCCAACTGATTAAAGCTTCAGGGAAGACCAGCAAATATCTTCATTTTCTTAGACTTTTTTTTTATAACCAAACAGAAAAAGAGAAAGCTTTAAGTAGGTGCCTGACTCAGAAGATATATGGAATGTTTGACGCATTGCTTAATTCTACAAAGAGAAACTTCTGAGTAATTTATAGTCCAGTTTTTTCAGATTTCCAGCTTGGAAGAGTTTTGAAGTTTCATAAACAGGAATATAAAAACTATAACTTTTTAAAAAATGTTAAGAGGGAAAGGCTTCCCCAGAAACCAATTAATACAGTTATGTATCTGTGACTTCAGACTTAAAAAGGCAATGACTTAACTTCAAGGGACAATTAGTTTTGGATTCTTCAGTCGCCTTCCCTCTGAGTAACACTTTGTTGATGTAAACACAACTCTCTAAGAGTGACCAAGTCTCCCAGCAACCTGCTTAGAAAGCTGTTCAGTTGTTAACTTCCTTCTGTTTCTCTCTCTGAAAACAGCGCCTAACACATCCTTTAAAGTTGGTACCGCCAATACTTTAGAACTCCTCACAAAGTATCACGCTTCATTGTATGAAAGACCTGAGTGTGTACAATTTCTTACAAAGAAACAAACAAAAAAGCTAAAAGTTTGGTTATGAACTTCTTCAAGAGAAAGATAGGACAGTCTTTGAAACTGACCATTTTCTGTGTTTCCTTCTTTTATCAAAGTATAAAGCCAAGCATAGTAAAAAATATTTCAGTCTATCTCGAAGTGATTTAATTAATTAGTTTGTACCAAGTAGCAAAAAGCAAGTAACCAACAGCTCTTTGAGGAAAGACATAGTGGCATACACCTGTAATCCCCTCACTCTGGAAGGCTGAGGCAGGAGGATCACAAGTTCAAGGTCAGCCTGGGCAACTTAGTGACTTAGCAAGAACTCATCTCAAAGTAAAACACAAGAAAAGGGATAAGAATGTAGCAAAGGCCCTGTGTTCAATCCTCAGTATAGCAAAGGGGCAGGCACGGGGTGGGGAGAGAAGGCACACTTTTAAATATGATTTTCATCTTTATTCCTCCCTCCACATCAAAGGGCTTCTCTTACTTGACTCAAGGCTACAGATTCTTTGGTAAGATCGATTCATCAGCATCAACAGTTCTCTCGGATGCTTAAAGGAGTTTTGTTAAAATTAGAGTTGAATCTTAAAAAGTTGTTGGATTTCAAAAATAGCATGCCATTACCTACCTATATGTGCCGAGGGAGGATTTTCTGTAATTCTTTCATGTAGAATAAGTGTCAGAGTATGCTGTGATCTTGGTAAAATAATCAAGGGGGCAATACTGAAGATAGAAAATCCTGATCAAATAACTAAAATAGTTGGTAACATTCTAAATTACCAGAGGCAAATTTATATTTAAGTTTAGATTTCTTATACCTGTTAAAATAGGTTCCCCAAACCAAAAAGAAAAAAAAAGAAATATATTGTGCTTTGCAAAGCTATATTAATTTTCTAAGTGTGTTGTGAAAAGAATTGAGAAAATTTCATTTGATTGAATAGGTAATAGGTATAGTAACAGGTTAGTCATAAATTTCAAAAGTTAATGTAAAAGTTCTATAAAAATTGAGTTTAATACAAGTTTTTGAAATAAATCCTCACATAAGCACTGTTGCAAAATGTATATTTGATTGAAATAACAGAGCAATGAGACCAGAAATAATTGATTTCTCATTCTATATCAGGCTCCATCCTGTCAAATGGTCACTTGATATTTTGCAAGCCAAAAGGAGGTGCATGGTGCCCTCTTGGCTCTGGGACTTGTGGGTGGTCAATAGCTATCTCATGTCATGGTCAACAGCCTCCAGGGTCGCTACTCATTTTCTGTGCCTGACCCCACCACAGGTCAATACATGTACCAGGCATGTATAGGGGTAAAAGGCTACAAAGGCCTTTCATGCATGTCAGCTAGAAGCACTCTCTATCCAGTGCTGGTCTCTCAAGTGTCCATCCTTTTAATTAAGTCTAATCCCTCCACTTTGCTCTAGATCTCATTCCCTCTGACCAACCTTCTCTAGAATATTACTTCATCAATCACCCCTCTCCCTGGAAATTAAACTTCCTTCTTTTTATCAACACGTAATTCATACCTGAGCTCTTTGCACTTTACAAAACCCCTTCCTTCAACTGCTTCCCTATCTTTGCTCACCATTCACAGCTAAACTTCAGTTATCCTTGTTTTCTTCACCAGTTTCTTTACCTTCCTTTTCTCTCATCTCCATCACCAGTCCATTGAAGTTGCTGTTGCCAAGGTCACTGGTGCTCACCATATCATTTAATCCACTGAACTTTTCTCTTGGCTTGTGCTGGTTGCCCCTCCAACCTTCCTAGGGCTTTCTGATACCTCTGTCTCCGAGGGTCCCTCCTACCTTCTGGACACTCCACCATAGCATCCAGTTTCTTGCATTTCTTACACTCTCCTGGATGTTCTCATCAATCCCTATGTCTTGCTACATTAGCTATCACTGAATGACTGACGGCCCACAAACATATCTCTCTGCAGAACTTCTTCTGAGCCCCAGACCCACACATTCGATTATCTTTGAATAACCCACTTTGAGGTGTCATGAGTCTCAGCAGCATGTCCAAAATTAAACTTGGTCAGGGATACTTTCAACTGTACCCTTCTGCACAAAAAACCCTTCAATCTCTGTCCCTCCTGCTCTAACTCAAAACCTAAGGCATTATAATGCCTATAAGGCTTTCCATAATCTGTCTGCACCCTTTTCCTCCCAGACCTTGCCTCCTACTACTCTGTCCCCGACACCCCACTTTAGACACACCAGCCAGACACACTCCTAATGCCAAGGCCTCTGCACTTGCTCTTCCTTTGTATGTTTTTCCTGTAGCTATAAACACTTGCTCTCTCATACCCTCGAAGACTAGTCTTTGATACGGCTTCCCCTGCAGCCATATATAAAATTGCAACCTACTCACTAACCGAACATTAATATACTCTTTCCTGGTTTCTTTGTTTTTATATGGTAATTTTTATTGATATTGGACATACTATATACTTCATTGATGGTCTACTTCTGTCCACTAGACTATACAGCATATTTCATCACCGTAAGAGGTGGAGCTAGGATTTGAATCCAGATCTGTATGATTTCAACATCCATGCACTTTTACTATCCCATAAGATGACATAAATTTGGAGGAGAATGTGTTAAAGAATCATGATAAAAATAAACTTAGGCTTACTTTAACACTAAATCTCACAGTAGTTCATGGATATATTTAGTATTAATCAATTCACAAGTCTGAGCATGCTAAAAATACCTACCAGAGAGGTATGTAACATATTCTTTAATCTTTTGCTGGGTATAAATGGTCTAGCCATGATCTCCAGCTAGAATTTATGTTCTATTTTCACCAGCAATGACCAATATCCAAGCCTAGTCAGCTTTATTTTACTCTGGCCTCTCCAACTGACAATACAAGAGCAAGACTATGCCTTTTTTTTATTGTGCTCTTTGATTCTTTTTGAATGAATGAATACTTAGGGATGGGGAGAAAACATAAACGAGCTCTACTACTCACTACCATTTCCAAAACATAAGGAAGTAGGTAGAAGGCAGCTAATGTCAATAAAACATAGCCTTTAGAATGTAACTCCAGAAATATATCATCAAAGGAATGTATATATGCATGGAAACTCTGATTCTTCATTTTTAAAACTAATGTGGTCAGTGCGAATGATTTGTAACTTGGACCTTAGTGAAGCCTATTGATTCATTTCTTATTATCAGCAGGAAATCCAATAAATGAGAAAAAACAAGCACATACAAAGATTTTTCAGAACAGTACAAAAATAAGAAAATGAATAAATAAATTACGGCAGATATAATCATACTAGAGAATATTTCAAAGTCTAGGTCAATTTATATCTATGAAGTCTTTTTAAATGACATGGGAAAATTCTTATTATGTTAAATAATAACAAAGTGAATGTTTACTGTGTTATGAGCCAGGAATTTTTCTAGTAGCTTTATATATACTAACTAATTTAATCCTTACAAGAAATTTACAAGGTAAGCAGTATTATCATTTCTATTTTATGGATGAGAAAATTTTAGCACAGGAAGGTAAGGACTTGCCCAAGATCCCGAAACTTGTTAAGAGGTAGAGTCAGGGTAAACATCCCAGATATCACCGTACATGTCACACTTAACAACTTATACAGGAGGTAAAACTGTAAAGAGACTATTAGAATGACTATGTAAATATATATTTTTAGTATAGAAAGAAAATACTGGGCGGAAATATAATTGATTGTATGGCAAATTGTAAATGTCTTCATTACATTTAACTTTCTTTTCCATAGTTTTATGATGGTCATTTTTTATGTTTATAACCAGGACAGAATAAGAAGTAGTATTACAAAACCAGTGAAAACCAATTTCATGTTTTGGACACATGCCTTAAGTTCAACTAAGGAATGGTCTTTAAAATTCACATCAATATTCACAAATGATCTGCATTATTCAAAGTGCTGTCAGAAGAGAACATTTTGATGGCATAATCTATGTTTAGAGCGGAAGAAGAACTTAGAGATCATCTAGGCCAGTGGTTCTCAAAGTGTGGTCCCAGATCAGGACCAACCTGTGTTTTCACAAGTCTTCCCAAGATTCTGATATATACTGAAGTTTAAGAACCATTGATCTAGGCATATTGGCTCTCAGCCATGGCTGTGTGTTAGAAACACCTGCGGTTTTTGATACTTAATACCTGGTTTGAACTACCAAATATCCTGAGTTAACTGATTTTAAGGGAAGTCATCACTATTTTTAATTGCTTCTTGGGCAATTTTATCAGATCCACTGATTTAGGCTGGTTTCACCCTTACTACCACTCAAAGTAGTGTCCTTGGACCCACAAAATTGGCATCCCTTCAGAACTTTTTAGAAATGTACAATGTAAGGCCTCACCCTGATCCTACTGAAAGAGAATCAGTATTTTAACAGGACCCCAAGTGATTCCTATAGACATTAAAGTTTGTGAAGTAATGACCATTCCTCGCATTTTACAGAGGAGAAAAACCATGCCCCAAAGAGTTAACATCTTCTTCTTCTTAAAATTTCACTGGTGGGGGGAAAGGCTAAGGAAATAGAAAAGTTGTATTCAAATGCAAGATGCTCAAGAAACTAATTTAGACTGTGTTCATTCTCTGAGTTGCGAAGCTTTTATTTTGCATGCTTTTTCTCCTATTTCCCTCATCTCCAAATGGCTTTCTCCCCACAGAATACCTAAAGCTTGATAATGCACAAACGCCATGTCACTCCCTAAAGAAATTTAAGGTTGGCAAAGGAGGCTTAGAAATTAAGTACCTGAAAGCCAGTAACTGGCCCCAGAGATCTCCAAGGACTGCTGTCCAGTCCAAGATTCCATGACATCTGCACCCCAGCCTTGAATAGAAACCAGAATGCCGGTATCCAATGCAGTGAGAATTTATTTCATAGTTATCAAAGCAAACCAAAGGTTATCAGTGGGTTGGACATTTAAAGATTAAGTACAGCTGATCGCACTCAACTCTTATGCAGGTAGCTTAACTTCAGTGGTTCTGGTCTCTCTCTAAAGGGAAAATGGAGGTGTTTATGATTCTGTATCATAATGGGTTCCAGGTGACCTGGGCTAGGCGGCTGAGTCAGACCCTCTCTTCTTTGATTTACATGGCAGGATCCAGGCCATCCCTAAATTGAAAAGATATAGTAATGAACAAATACAGAGAGAGAAAAGAGGAAAAAAGAGCTGAGGGAAAACCTGGAGTGCTTTTCCAAGTCCAAAGTGAGCTATGGCTGCCCTCACTGCCTCAGAAGGTCTGATCATAAATTACTAGCTAATGTTTAGCACTGGGGCTCTGGCCCATGATATATTACAGAGGACAAGATGCCTCCAAGCGAAAAACACTGTAATTGGGGAGCAATAACATCTGTGTCAGTCATGGGACTGCAGTTAAAGTGAACTGAGAAGTTACAGGCTGTGCTGCAGATGTATTGTAATAATATGCACTTTTTTTGGCTAGAATGAAATGTCATCAAGATATGCACCTCTTTAAATTCTTTGGTGTCATGATAGCCTGAAGAGTCAGTAGGAGCCCCAGATTTCTGTTTTAACATTAGCACTATGTTTGCTAACACCTCAAGAGAATTACAGTTTATAAAGCAAAATAGTCTGAGGAGCTCAGAATATGGGCTTGGTTTTCTGGCCACAGAATCTAGGTCATTGCGATGCACTGTTGTATTTTGCAGGTCACCTCATCTCTCTGAGCCTCCTAGTCTGGCAAGGTCAAAGGACTCAAACCCAGATCTTCTGGCTATAAAACCTGTCATCTTGCCAGTGCACCTCTGTATATGATGACACTGATATTTAAGTAGTTATAATATGAGCAGCCGCTCAGTTATTCAGGGACCAAAATGTGTGCAAGTTTCTTTTGTTCTTAAAATCAAAAGAAAAGAGAATGCTTTCCTTGTAGCTTTCCATTAAAAAAAATTAACCAGTAGCATGATAACAGCTAAAATATCTAAATCACCTAAAAACATTTAGGCCATGCCAGTTGAGGGTAGTCTATAGATATCTAAGTTGAGTTAAGAATTCTTCCTAGATACACCAGCCTCTGCAGTCTTGTTCAGCTCTGATAATTGATGACTGTTCACGGCATAGGCCTAGTGGACCCAAAATCCACCTTTGACTTCCAAGCACTGGGCCCCAAATCTACCTCTTTTGGCAAAGGGTGATCAGAATTTCCCAGTTTTTCACTGAAAGTCCTATGTTTCAGGACTGAGTCCCAGGCAAACAGGAATCACCCTTCTTCTTATCACCATACTGTGTCTCTTTAGCCCCTGTCCAAACCAGCACAGTGGCCTTAACCACATCCTCCCTCCCACAGCAAAGCCCGAATGAACACTATGAAAAGACTTCATCACTGTTACTCTGCATCTTGAGCAAATCTGTGGGAAGCTTCACCATCTACTTTTGTTCCCATCTGCATGCTCAGGTATCTAGGTAAGTGCAGCACCTGGTGGCCCTCTCAGCAGAATTCTTTAGGTGGACTATCTGTTTGGCTTCACCACAAATACTACCTTTTAGCCCTCCCATCGGCATACTTCTCCTGCATCAGTTCTCTACATATTTCCACTATTCTTTAACAAAACTGGTCATTTGTAGACATACGCTTTGCAAGGGCTCAAATACACCCTTCTTATAAATTTATTTGTTTCCTTATTTGCTGACTAGGGTTGCCTTTTGCCATATTAAATACTCCCTCCATGTGGAACATTAAAATGCTTTGCTTATTACTTGTTAATAATAAATTACTTCATTTACTAACAATGAGTTAATTCTTATTATCAGAAAATCTTTTAGCATAAATTGACTTATCCCCAAAAGCCAGGAGAACATGAAGTATGGTAGATTAGAAAGCTCAATTTTTCCCCCACTAGGTTGAAATTTGCTGGTTTATTTTAAACTATTCTAAAGTTGTTTGTGTTTTACACTTACATCTCAGAAGATACTGGTTAAACTATATAGAACAGATCAATATTAAGCAGAGGGCCCAAAACCATATGTCCAAAATGTCTCCTCAACATTTCCCAAAGCTAGAGAGATTCCAAAGCAAGCCTTAATATACTTTACTTTTAAATTAATTTATATTTTACCTTATGGAAAAAGGATCTGAAGGGTCTTCCAGAAAAATTCACCTTGTAGTCAAGGTTCTCACTGTGTAACCTTGAACACTGAGAAAGAAGTGGGGTTGAAGGGAGAAGTCGGAGATGTCTCCAGCGGAGCACATTTTTAAACTGTGTGAGATTCTGATCCAGTCACCTGGCTGACAAAAGCACTGGAACAAACTCCTGCCTGTGACAGAAACTTCTGCTTGTTTGCCTAATATCTACTCTCTCCTTCCTTCCTTCTGGAACATCAGTCTTCCTTTAGGCATTCATTCACTCTCCCTGGCATCCAGGAGTAACCAATGAGATGTACGTGAAAATACAAGTATGTAAAAGGACCTTGCCCAGCTGTGAGGGAAAATTCTGGGACCCTCTGCCATCCCTCTTTCCTCCTTCTTTCTGCCTAGAATGCGTCACACTGCTAGATTTAGCAAAGAAGAATACCGGTTGCCTAATTAAATTTGAATTTCAGACAAAAAAAAATAAATTCTTAGTATAAGTATGCCCTATGCAACTGGGAACATACTAATACTAAAAAATCAGATGTTACCTAAATTCAAATTTAAGTGGACATCTTATATTTTATCTATTTTATCATGTCTCTAAGAATGTGAACATGAAGACTGAACCTCAACCAACCAACAGAAAGACAACCTATTGCCAAAAGCTTCACATTAAGGATGATTTAAAAAAAAAATATGCAGGAGTCCAGGCACAGAAGGCCAGAGAGCACCACACTAATCCCAGGCCACCTTCCTTGGGACTTCCTCTCCACGAGATAGAGATTTGTCTGTTATTTGGATTTCTTACGTGTAGCCAAACTCAGTCCTAACTAGTAAATTACCATTTCCATATTCTTTTTCCTCTCCAACTTCTTTCATGCACTTTTCTCCCTAGTGCCCATTTGTGTGCATTTTAGGTTGATATTACTAATTTGAATGAGGAAAATAAATTTCACACAACAACATGGCCCCTTCCTATAGGCTCAGAAACAGCTTGAACTAAGGGGGGAAATATAAAAATAGTACCTAAGAGCCCCTAGGAAAAGAGTACCGAAGGTCTCCCAAAAGACCACCAAGCAATGAGGAGAATCTTTCAAAGGACCTACATGAATATATTATATTTGAGGAGGTTTGTTTAGAGGAACGTGTGAAATTGGGCAGAGATAGGGAGCACTAGTGAAATTCTAAAGAGAAGTAGATATATTAGAAATATCCAATTCTACTTTATGGCTGATTGTGTGGTATTGTGCATTACGTTAATAATTACTAAACACTTAACATATATCAAAATGATACTAAGCATATGATACATTTTATATACATAAATCTTCATGTAATCCCTCACATAATCCTCATGCTTACCCTATGAGGTTGATATTCTTGGTTTCATTTTGCATATAAGGATATTCAAGGCCCAGAAAGAAAAAGAAACTTCTTCCAACTCAAAATGCATGGAAATATGTGGCAGATGTTTGAATCCATGTCCTTAGATCCAAAGCACAGATTCTACAGTCTTAATCTTTAAGTTTAAAATACTATACTAGACGGGGCTGGGGATTTAGCTCAGTGGTTAGAGCGCTTGCTTAGCAAGCACAAGGCCCTGCATTCGATCCCCAGCACCACAAAAAAAAAAAAAACTAAAAAAAAAAATAAAATACTATACTAGAAAATATTGTAAACTTAAAATACAATACATGTAGATTAACATCCTCAATCAGATGTACTGTGTACTTTTTTAAAGACTGGAAGAAAGAATTTTGAATGACTTCATGATAAATACATGATACATGAGGAGATAATTAAGCTGACCTTGGTTTGAACATTACACAATGTGCACATGTATTGAAACATCACATGGCACCCTGTAAATATGTATAATGTTTATGTATCTGTTAACAGTTTTAAAATGGATACTTAATCTGTAGTTCCTTTTTATTTCATGACTTAATATTACAAAAGTCATTTCAGGAACCATTTCAATTCTTTCATTCACACACAGAATATAGATAGATAGGTAGACAAGCAGATAAATGCTCTCAATTTATGATGGGGTTTTGTGCCAATAAGTCATCAATGATAAATTGAAAGTAACACAAGTTGAAAATGTATTTAATATACTTAATCTATGGAACATCATAACTTAGCAACACAGTTTCACTATATAGTATCAGTTATTTGCTTCCGTGATCAAGTGGCACATCACTAGTGCCAAAAAAAATAAATATTCAAAATTAGAAGAATGGTTTCTACTGAATACATGTTGCTTCTGCACCGTTGCAAAGTCAAAAAATCCTAAATTAAACGATTGCAAGTTAGGAACTATCCATATATAACTTTTAAAATAGAGGGAAAGTATATAACTTCACAGGCAAAAGAAAAAAGCATGTGCTAAATGGAGTCCTGCTTCCCAACATCCTGCACTTAAGCTCTGCAGATGAAAGGATGCCCTGCTTGGACTCAGCTCCCTTCTAAAAATAGCTAAAAGCACAATACAAAGCACCAGATTTTTATCAAGCTGGTTGCTACTCTGAGATCCTCTTATTAGTGGGGAAACTGATGTCTAGGAAGCAGGTTAGTTTAGTGGGGAAAGAGGAGGGACACTTGGAGAAAAATTAAAGTTTAATGCAAAGTTATCTGAGCATCATGTGTTGAACTTTCTCTGCCAACTTGTTCTTACTACGCAAACATTTCCATTTTTAAAGCTCTTAAAACCAAAGACTGGTCAAACCCACAACACAGACTCACTTTTCTGTGACAGACTTATCTTGCTGTGACTTAGCTCTAGCATTCCTTGAGAACATCCACAAAGTTTGCCCGGATTTAACCTCGCTGAACCCACAGACACCTTGCTGGACCCACAGGCCATGGTGTTCAATATGATGAAGAGCTCCCTGTAAAGATTGCTGAATCACAGGAAATACACAAACTAAGCAGGAAAAATGTGCCTTGAACTTTTCCACGTAGTTCACCTACTGCAAGTGGGGGTAGTTAGGCTTCCATGAATAGGGCATCCAAGGAGAATAGCTAATAACAGACTGATCCAGAGTTGAGAAAGAATAGCATGGCATCTTGCCCCAGTCATGAATAGATGACGTAACAAAGAAAGAGGAAAAAGAAACAAGGAACTCAGAGTAATGGGGAGACCAGGGCTCACCAGCCAGGCGTCTGGTAAGCACTGAGTGTGGGAACTTTTCCCAGCCTCTGAGACACATATTGTTGTCCAACAATGGCACAGCAGCTGACGCTGCAAAGTCTCCATTTCAAAGGAGAAAGCAGCAGAGGTGCTCTGCTCCTCCTCTCTCCTTTGGGAAATCCTGGAAAGTGCCAGCCAGCTTGTTATTGTGAAAGATGAGAAATAAAAACACACGACAAGCTCTGCATTTAAAATGGGCATAGAATGGGATTCATAGAATTTTGGGGGCCTCGTGACAGTGCAGTGTAGTAAAATTTGACCTGGATTGAGACTCTCTAGTAGTCCTGGTTCTGCCACCAACTTAACAAGCAACTCCTATCAGGTTCTCAGTGTCTTCACCCATAAAGTAGGAAGGTTCTGTTGCTGGGTTAATGTACCTATTTATTCAACAATGTTATTTAGCTCAAGACACATATATGGATGCCTCCAGGATCTTACACTCTACAGAATATGATAGACAAGAAAGAAGTAAACTAATAAATAAATGTCCTGCAGTGATAAGGATTATTCAAAATGATCACAGTAAAAGGAAGGAGAGCAGTGAGTAAAGGCTGGAGCTCTAAAGGAAGGTTGTCAGAGAAGGCTGTGGTGAGGGAGAGACACGATAGAAACTAGGAGAAGGAGCCAACCAGGCAATGATCTGGGGAAAGAATGTCCCCATCAGAAGGAAGGGTCATGTGTGGACACGAAGTAAGAATGTGGTTGACATATTTGGGCCCATCAAGCAAACAGATGTGAATGAGTGGGGTAAATGTTGACATTCTGGATCTCACCCAAGAAAGATAGGCATATATTACAATTCTTCCTAGAGTATTCTAAAAATTAGAGAGCAAGAAGGGAAGGGCTAGCAAGTAAAATAGGAAAAGAAGGTGAACATCATGTCCCAGAAACCAGGTGAGGAAAGTGTTCCAGAAGGAGGAAAATCATCAGCTTTCTCAACTTCTTGGAAGTTAAATAAATATTAAAGAAACCACTGGCCTTGAAAACACAGATGGCATAGGTGATAGTGAGTAATTCCAGTGGACTTCTGGGAATGAAATCCCAATCAAAGTGGATTAGAAAGAAAATAAAAGGTGAGAAACTAAACAATGATTTTAGATATCTCCTTTATGGAATTTTATCATAAAGGAGAGAGAAAAATGGGCAACAACTACCAAGAGGGGAGCATTTGTTAGGTTATCTTTAAACCAGAGCTGTAATTTTTAAAACCAACTGATTAAAAAGCCTTTTTTGACACAATCATGAGCATTTGAATGCAGATTAGTATAAGACAACACTAAGGAATGATTATTAATTTTGCTGAGAATGACAATGCATTTGAGATTGTGTAGTTTTTTAAAATCTATGTGAAGTATGTATTACTAAATAATATCTAGGATTTTGTATAAAATATTTGAACAAGAAAAAAAATCTGGAGGAGATAGATAAAACTCAAATGGCAAACTATAATTGTTGAAGTTGGATGATAGGTATAAGGAGTTTATGATATGTTTCTCTCTACTTTTGTGTATGTGTAAAAAGTTTTTTACAGGGAAGAGATGAGAACAGGTTATATTATGGCAGTATACTGTTACCACGATGGTCCAGGTGCCCTGCCTCCCCCCGCTTGGATGGAATCAGAGAAGACTGAGAAGCCTGTACCTTTACCACCTCCCAAGAGCAGAGAGCTCTGTCTCTTCCTTGATGTTAGCAATGTGATATTTATTTCTTGTCAACCAACTGGTATCAGCAGAGGCCTTGTGGGGAGTATAATCCTCACTCTCCAGCAGCAACAAAGCTGCCCCTCAACTATGAAAGGAGGCTAAGTGGGAACAGGACTTTTACCTCCACTTGACCATAACAAGGAAGAGCCCTGTCTTTAGCTAATGTGGAGTCTGAAGTGTGTTAAAACAGAAGATTTAAATAAGATCCAGCATCCAATAACATAATACTCAAAATGTCTAGTATACAAATGAAAATCACTCATCATACCAAGAACAAGGAAAAACTCAACTTGAATGAGAAAAGACAATCAACACAGGCCAACATTGAGATGTCACAGATGTTGGAATTATCTGATAAGAATTTTAAAGCAGACATTATAAAAATGTTATGAAGAGCAATTATGTACACACTTGAAACAATGAAATAGTAAGTCTCAAATAGTATATACAAACACAGCAATGAGCCGGCAGATAATTACCATCTTCCACATTGTTCATATTGAGAAACTTAATGTCCCAGAGTCAGGAGACTTGAGTAAGTCTAGGTCCGCAGCTGGCCCAGTGCATCATCATCCCTAGGGTCCTGGCTATTTTAACATATTACATATTTCCCAAAATTCAGACAATTCCATAGCCTATTGCATCACTGAATATTTTCCCACCCTGCTCCCTGGAAAGAAGGATTAAGGCTCCGGCATGCCACACTTAGATTAGAATGTTGAATCCAAAATAATCCTAGCTCCTGAAGACTAAGTCTTTGCAAGATTCAGACTGAGGTTTCATCATGCTTCTTCTTTCTCAGGGGTTATAAACTTGACATTTATTCATATATCCAAAAAAAGGTCATTTGGAATACACTCTGAAGAAATGGTCAGAAATTAATTATTGTACTAATACCACAATCATTTAGAAAAATGTTTGCAGGCTTCTTAACAACACAACATCCATCAAAACAAGGTGGATATCTAGGCACTCCACAGCCAAGTGGGGCAGCTTCATGCAGAACCTGGGCTTGCAGCAGGGGCAGGGCAGCAAGCTCCAGTGGAATAGGAACAAAGAGGCTACTGCCTGCTAGGAGGCCCTTCAGAGGGCACAGCCTACACTAGAACCAGGTGAGGCTCAGAGCACTTGGCCGTATCTAAAACATGAAATGCACTGAAAACACTTGCTCCTGTCATAGCCCCTATCTAATACTGTTTCTCCTAGTCTTCCAAAGCTCTTATGTATTCCTTTTGCAGACCCACCCCAATTTACATAGTAAACCCCCTATAGACAGACACGTGCCATTTCCAGCACTTGCAAAGATAACTGTCAGATTCTCTGAAGAGAACTGCTGGATCAAACAGCAAATGGGCAGTATTTATAAATGTGGAAAATACTGGAAGTTGCCTTCCTGGAGTGCCACGCTCTCCCACAAGCAGTGTCAAGGACACTGTTGTATTTTGTGTTCTGTCGTCGCTGTTGATCGTTTTGTTGTTGCTCTTGTTTTGAGAGAGAGAGAAAAGGAGGAGGAAGAGGAAGAGGAGGACTGGGAAGAATAGAAATATAATTAGACAGATGCTTTTTGATAGTAAGAAAAATTTTAAGTAACATCCTGAATACTTAAAGAATGAAAGAAAGGATGCATCCAAAAGAAATTGCTATATGATAGTAAGTCTTAATTACAAACAGCAGTGTTCAATTGGGATGCGTTGTTTTTCTTTTTTCTACTGAACTGTATCTTTCTATACATTTCTTTCAGTAAATTAAAGGATATTTAGAAAAATCGAAATAATACTTTACGATCAAAATCTCTGCTGCCTTTCTCAATAACAGAAATTAATTTAAAAACAGGAGAAACGTGGGTAAATGTTTTCCTCAGTATCTTCTACCAGATGAATTAAAAGTTATTAAAGAATAAATATTTTAGTTTGACAATTATTAATATTTGTTAGAATCTTAGGATAGTGCTGGAGATTAAGACTTTTACCACTGTAGTTTGTGAAGGGTTTGTTTTATATTCGTGGTGGTCAATTTTTCAAGATTCATTTGCTTATTATTTTAAATAAGCTCTGATGGACTGTAAATATGAACCAGCAGTAGGGCTAGAAATAGGGTTTAAAGCAGTTTATTACTTCCTTTAAATAAATATAAGGAAGATGAAAACAATGGCCTTTCAAGTTTTTTAACTTTACTTTCTTCTTGAAGGTACTCTGGAAATTTTGTCAATTTTTACTAGCATTAATTATTATTAATCTAATATCGCTTAAAATTTTGCTGATTTGAAACCCTAAGAAAGATAACAAGTGTTGGCAAAGATATGGAAAACAGAGAATCCTTGTACAATGTTGGTGGCAAAGTAAGTTAGTACAAACATTATGAAAAGCAGTATGGAAGTTCCTCAAAAAATTAAAAGTTGAACTACCATATGATCCAGCAATCCTACTACTAGTTATATGTCCAAAGGATCAGAAATCAATAAATGGAAGAGATATTTGTATTTTCATGCTCACTGCAGCATTATTGACAATGGCCAAACTATAGAGTCACAGAGTCAACTAAGTGACTATCAATGGATAAATGGTTAAAATATATATATATATATATATATAATGCCATTCAGCCTCATTTTTTAAAAATCCTGTCATTTACCACAACATATATGAACCTGCAAGATATTATGCTAAGTGAAATAAGGCAGGCGCATAAAGACAAATACTACATAATTTCACCTATATGTGGAGTATAAAAACGTCAAAAGTTAAATTTAAAGAAACAGAGCATAAAAGGGTGGTTACCAAAGGTTTGGGGTGGGAGAAATGGAGAAATGTTGATCAAAAGACATGAAATTTCAGTTATATGGAGGAATAAGGTCAAGAGATCTAGTGTGCATTGTGGTAACTATGTTAGGGAACGTTATATTCTAAATTGTAGGACAATAGATACAAGTTTTTTTATAACAAAGAAAATGATAAATACAAAGAGGTGATCAATATATATGGTGAGTGTTTAAATTTTAAAATTTTATTACAGTAAAAGACACATTGCTACTAATCCCTCTCTTTTCAAACACACGTCTGTTCATTCTTGCCAGTTCTGAAGCAGTTCTGGAAGTCCTCTTTCCTAAGTGTCTTTACAAGACGTGATTTTAAAAAATGCAGTGAATGCTGCCACCAAGTGCCACCCAATGAATAAGTAGGCTCATAAAAACATTATGATGTGTCCTCGTCTACCTTATTGACTGGATCTGGTATTGTGGGACTTCTGGCCCTAAAGTCAAAATGACATGGAAGGCAAATGTGTTGAATTGATTCAGGACATCAAGGCAGCCAGGACAGCACAACTAAAAACACTCACAAAAAAGACTTCAGAACTGCTTCAGAAAGTGGCAAAAGCAATGGGAAAAGTGTGTTCGAAGTGAAGGAAAGTTTCAGAAGTATCTTGAAGGGGATTAATGGAAGTGTGTCTTTTACTGTAATAAACATTTTTAATTTATACATTCATCATATGTTTTGATTACAGCTCGTATATGAGGTAACGCAATGTTCAATATCTTGAGTTACCCATCTCACAATGTATACATACATCAAACACCATGTTCTATACATAAATAAATACCATTTTAACTTATCAATTTTTAAAAATAATTTAATTAAATTTTAAAATAAAAGAGGTTTTAGCTGGGTGTGGTGGCACATACCTGTATTCCCAGCACTTGAGAGGCTGAGGCAGGAGGATCACTGTGAGGTCAAGGCCAGCATGGGCTACATAGTGAGTTAGTGAGTCCAGGGCCAGCCTGAACTACATAGCAAGACCCTGTCTCAAACAAAAGGAAAAAAAAAATGAAGAAAGAAAAGTAAAGAAAAAGAGGTTTTAGGGGCTTCTAATTCAGGGAAAACCAGGAAGGAGTCAAAATATATACATATATATTATATATATATGTATATATATATACATATATATATATGTATATATATATACATATATATTATATATATATGTATATATATATATATACCACTTCCCTTCACTTTGAACACACTTTTCCCATTGCTCTTGCCACTTTCTGAAGCAGTTCTGAAGTCTTTTTTGTGAGTGTTTTTAGTTGTGCTGTTATGACTGCCTTGATCTATATGTATATATCATATTAAAGTGGCTTTATAAATATTATCTTCTATAAGATATTATATTTATGATTAAAGCTGGTTTATAAGAGAATGCTAACTTTAACTTTTTTAAAAATTTAAGAATAAGTTTCAGGTAAATATATATATGTGTGTGTGTATATATATATATATATATATATTTTTTTTTTTTTTTTTTTGGTGCTGGGGATCGAACTCAGGGCCTTGTGATTGCAAGGCAAACACTCTAACCACTGAGCTAAATCCCCAGGCCCTCGGGTAAATATATTTAAATGAGCACTCTACTTAGGAAGGAAGGCAAAAGACCATCTTTTGCTTTTGTTTTTATCTAAGAATATTTGTGTTCATGTTATTTGATGAATACTATTTCTGATAAGAATTATTTTGAGATTATCTAAAATATATAGTTAGCAATACCTATGTAAAATTAGAATTACAGCTTTTCTTTCTGTTTTGCATCAATTGTAATCTCCTTAGAAATTATTTTTTTTATTTTATTTTAAACCAAGAACATGTATTGGTACATTCTACATACAATGGTCACATTCATTACATTAATT
>PVJO010013388.1:0-35227 GCA_004026905.1 Hystrix cristata
GGCTACATAGCACGACCGTGTTTCGAAAAACCAACAAAATAAAATAAAGTGCATTTAAGGGCTTAGGGGTACAGCTCAGTGGTACACCATTTGCCTAGCATGGGTTCAGTCCCCAACAGTGCAAAAAAAATTGTAATAATAAATAAAATGTTTTATTGAGTACAAGTACTTACTGTACCTTCTATTAGAATTCAGCACTATTCCCTTTACCAAGTATGGCTTTTCAACTAAGCGGACTAAAGAAGCAAGAACGGCTACCTACAGATATCAATAACCATTTTCTACATTTTAGCCACACATATCTAGAAAGGGCTTGACTACTGTCTGACGGTTCCAGAACTGTGAGGCGAAATGATACACTGCATGCTGTGGTGACGCAGGCCCGTAACCCCTGCACTCCAGAGGCTGAGGCAGGAGGATGAGCCAATCCAAGGCCAGCCTGGACGACACAAGGAGACCCTATCCCAAGAAAGAGCTGGCCTTGAAAGGGTCACACACATTTACTGGCAAAGACTACAATATACTGCAGTCACGTCAATAAAGAGCAGTCAAGTTCAAAATGTCGGTGACTCACCCAAGATCACACCATCTGTACACAGCTGAGGAAGGCTTCCTAGAAAGCGTACTGATAGGAGATGCACTTTTTCACTTATTAGTAACACTGTCACTTTCAACATGACAACCACTTTAGAGGACTGCGTCTCTCTCTCAAATTCATCAAGCACACACTGAAACTTTCCTCCATGCCAATCCTCAAAATGACCAGTGAACCCATGTATTTTTAACTTCTTCAATTTTTCCTTCTAGGTAAAATGTACTTTGATTCCTTCACAAAATCAAACAATTGCGTTAGCTCCCATCCTCTTGATTCCTCTCTTTAGATACCTCATTCCTATTCTCCTTTCTCTTCTACTGTATATTCCACTGCCTAAAAATGCTTTTGGTTGACTTGGGTGTCCCTATCAAGCTGTTCCTCTTTCCTTTCTTGAAAAGAAGAGTCTTTATCTCACCATTCTTCTGAAACTGTTAAAGGCAAGAGAACTGGGCATACTGGTGCACACCTGTTATGCCAACACTTGAGAGGCTAAGGCAGGAGGATGATCCAAAGGCAGTCTTGGTTCTGAAGACTCAAAGTTTAAGCTGGGGATACAGTTCAAGGTGAAGGCCCTGGGCTCAATCCCTAGCAGCCTCACCCAACATGCACGATTGACAGTACCAGGCCAGACACGACGGCACACGTTTGTACAGTCAGAAACCAAGGAGCTGAGCCACTCCTGCCCTTCATTCACCTGTAAACACCACAGCTCCCACCTCCCCTGACAGTCATCCCGGCTTCCACAGTTGTAAGACAGGAAGTCAAGTGAGCCACCTCCCTTCTCTCCATTCAACCGTAAACACAAGACCACCCCCATGAGTATTCAGGTCTAACCTCAGGAGGTCTGCGGATTGCTGATCAAAAAGAGAGATGGTGGGAGGCACCTAGGACCAGTGGAGGTCTGACTCTACAAAGCGTACACGTGGCAATTCTTTCCTTGTCATACACAAGAACCTGGACCATCCTGGCCTACTAATCGCTCATACACCTGTATTTCAGCACCCAGAAGCCTCAGGCAGGAAGACTGCGTTCAAGGCCAGCCTGGACTTCATAGCAAGTTCAAGGCCAATGTGGACTACATAGTAATCTTTTTTGTTTCTTTGTTTTCGAGACAAGGTCTTACTATGTAGTTCAGGCTGCCTCTCGAGTGCTGGGCCTACAGGCATGCGCCACTACACCTGGCTCACAAGTAATCTTTTCTCAGAAAAAACCCAAAACAGATCAACAAAAACATCCAGTCTCATTTACAATAATCATTTCTTAAAACCAAATATTCTACTCTTAGTAGGATGGATTCCCGCCACTCCCAGAACAAATTTTTCATATTTCCTGATGTTGAGACTGACCACATGATTCCTAGAGCAACCATGGTCTCTAAGAACTTATTCATAAAAAGAAAACCCAGTAAAAAGAGTATCCTTAAGGAAGAAAAAAAAGTAAAACAGAAAAACATTCTGATTAAAAAAGGCAATTAAAATTTTCACATTATAAATGCCGCTAAGTAAAACATTTCACAGAAATCCAGTTTATAAGTGCTTCTCCATTGGGAAACAAGAACTGTGGACCCCCCACACCGTATGTGCCTCGTCCAACAAGCAATGGCTTCAAAGGACTCAATATCTCCTACTTAAAACCCAGCCATTACTGCCCTGTTGAACAGATAAAGTGTCCAGTGGAAAAATCTTAAGGTACCCAGATGTTTAGACAATAAGCACAGCATTTGTTATGCAAATCAAATATCTACTGAAGGGAAGAACACAGATTTCATTTCTGTACTTAAAATCTCTATGGGTGGCTGGGGATTTAGCTCAAGTGGTAGAGTGCTTGCCTAGCAATCCCAAGGCCCTGCCCAGGACCGAAAAAAAAAAAAAAATTCTATGGGCACGGTGGGGCGAGCCTGTAATCCCAGCAGTCAGGAGGCTGAGGCAGGAGGACTGGCACAAATTCAAGACCAGCTTGGGCTACACAGTGAGTTCAAGGCCAGCCTGAACTACATAGAGAGACCCTGTCTCAAAAATCAAAAAATGAAAATAAAGAAAATCTGGCTTAATTACCTTTTAACCCAGCCTGAATTATTCCACCAAGCTCCTACTATACTAAACTATTTTATAATAATAATTAGGAACCTCTCATCACTGTAACATTTAATAGAAGACTAACAAACAAGAAGATATCAAGGAAAAAAAAAGATCAAGAGTGAAGACAGATACGTTACCAATCTTTCAGGCCGCATTAATTTAAAAGCTGCTTGTGAATACAGACATTCCCCATTTTAATGAGTCAGGGTCCTTCAAATAAGTTGTTAAATGAACTGGTTGCTAAATGAGGACTTACATACGGTACGTACATTACAATACTCAGAACAAAGACATGGTCAAAGGAAACTCCAACTTGTTATCTTTGCTTTTATTTGTCTAACTCTTACATGCAATACTATAATCTACAACAGAACATACAGTACCGTGCTGTACAGCACAATCAGCAAAAATTACAGTAGTGCACAAGCGAGGTGTACTGTACAAGAAAAGTCATTGAGGCTCTATGAACAAGATGTACAGAACTGTACAAAAACAAAGATGAGAAGCAGGTCGTAAGTCTGAACCATAGTTAGACCATTAAATGAGGAATGTTTGCCCTTAGTTTGCATAAAAAAAAAAAAAAGCATTACTAGCTGGGTGTGATGGTACGTGCCTGTAATCCAAATGTTCTAGAAGGCTGAGGCAGAGAAGTTTCTCGCCCAGTCTGGGCAATTTAGCAAGACTCTGCCTCAAAATAAAAAAGTAAAGAGGGCTGTGGATGTAGCTCAGTGCAAGGGCCCTGGGTTCAATCCCTAGTATGGTCAAAAAAAAAAAAAAATCAGTGAAATAAACATTAAAACTTCTAACATTTCTTATGATAGATGGAGCATAAGAAATTATATAATGATTAAGGGTTTATGCTTTAGAATCAAATGCCTGGATTTGCATTCTGGTTCTACTAACTCCCTAATGCGCTCTCTGGCTATCCTTTCTGCAAAATGTTAACAGTATTTACCTGGTAGGGTTACTATGCAAACTGATACAATGTAATGTGCTTAGCACTACGCTTAAAAAATAATAAAAAGTACTAGTTGGTCAAGGTGGTGCACACCTGCAATTCTAGCTCTTGGGAGGTTGAGGCAAGAGGATCTGGAGTTCGAGGCCAGCCTAGGTTACACAGTAATACCCTGTCTCAAAAAGCAAACCACAAAGCAAAAACCACAAACGAAAATGCCTCTGATGGTTAACTTTTCAACAAACATAAATTAGAATGGAACTTTTAATTCTGGACTTATTCTCAAATCTTCTTATCTACAGCAATCTGCTAATGGAGTAAAAATGGTTCATTCCCCGTGAAAAATACCGCTTATTTATTTGCAGTCTGGAGAAACCCAGGAAGTTGGGAGTCAAGAGCAGGCTCACGTGAAAGTGATCTGATCTTCACTTGTTCACAGGGGTTGTCTTTGGGCACCTGATCAACATCTGGCTCACAGGAAGGGAGCAACATTTTTTGAAGGATAATGGAAATGAATGAAAACCTGTGGCCAAATAACAGACCCAAAGTCTACTCCAGGACTGAATCCCCTACCTTTCTCTACAGGTAGCCATTCTGACCTCAGGATGACCTAAATTCTGCTTTAATTTCCATCACTGGGCTACATTCCCAGAACTCACAAGAAAAGTCAAATAACAACGGACGGGCGCTCGGTTGGAGGTTGTACAGGTGGCGGCGGCAGCACCAACGCTGTATTTCAAAGGCGAACTGGAGGACAATGCATCTTTCCGTATGACATTAACAACGAAAATCAGCATCCCTCTGCCTTTCATCTTTAAAGAGCAGTTCGGGTGCTAAATCACTGTGCACCACTCAACTCACCTGTTTTTTCAGTTACGTCTGAGTCGGGGGTGTTCGCCCTGCTCACTTCCCCCTCTGCATTCTCCTCTTCCACACTGAGCGAGATGGGCGAGGAAGGGCCGGGCTGCGGGCGCGGGGCGGCGGCCGGGGTGGCTTCGGGGGGCGCTTCCTCCACCTTACTCCTTTTCTCAAAGCGAAAGCGGTCCAAGTTGAAAAGATTCATACTGCTGCACACCACCGCGCAGGGGCCGGGCCCGGGCGAACTACCTGCAGGGGAACAGAGACGGCACGGAGGCCGTGAAGCCCACGCGCGGCACAAAGCCGCGGGCGGCGCGTCCCTCCCGGCGGCGCGGGCCGCGATGGCTGCGCCCATTGTTCGCCGCGCGGACCGGCCGGCAGGGCGCCCGCCCGCGCCCCCCGCCCGGGCCGCCCCGCTCACCGGCGCGCGGCCGCTCCGGGCCGCCCCGGGCCGCCCCGGCGCCCGCTCCACAGGCCCGCCGCGACCCGCGCCTCCACGCCGGGGGACACAAAGGGCCCGAGCCGGGAGCGCGGAGGCCGCGCGGGCGGGCACAGCCCGGAAGTCGACGCGGCGCGATCCCGGCTGAGAGGAAGCTCGCGGGGCCGCGCGCCGGCCTTCGCTCCGCGCCCCTCGGCACTTACCGCCGTGCAGCCCCGATGGGGGACGACAAAGGTGCAGGGAGAAATAATTCCCGGCGGGAGGCGACGGCGGCCGGGCCGGGACTTCCCGGGCGGGGAGAGACACCTTACGAGCGCGCAGTGATGACGCCACACGCAGCCGGAGCCTTTTTCTGCCCAAACGACGCTGGAACGGAAAATGTCTCCCCGCGCGCCGTTGTCATGGTAACCGGGGCCCTGGCCGCCCGCCCCTGAGGGTGGGACTGTAGGGCCCTCGTTCGGGTTCTCCGGCTTAGCTGGAAGGTGGGTAGGTATTAGAACGGCAAGTAACATTGTGATAACAATCAGCATCGTAATAACAACGTTACTACATCTGTATCTTGTAGATGGCCTAGGAATAATGTGCTGTTGCAAGTGTATAACCTCAGTCCTTGCAACATTATTGCAGAATAAGGGACCCATGCCCGCAAATGTCAAATAAATCGTGAGGGGCAAAAAGCCGACGATGTTGAATCACAGAGCATCCCTACTCTTGGCGGAACTGCTCTTGAAGAGAAATATGACAGTTTATCTTGATGGAAATAACCTTAAGAGGCTGGGGATTTAGCTCAGTGGTTAGAGTGTTTGCCTTGCAAGCACAAGGCCCTGAGTTCGATCCCCAGCACACACACACACAAAATAAATAAAAGAAATAACCTTTGGAATCCATACTCGGTTTTTCTTGTTTCAACGTAAAACCGACAATTTTCCTGAGTTTTAGTCTGATTTTATGGTTGGCATTTCCCTTAAGGTGGAGTTGCCATAAACAAGTATTCTGCCAGATAGGAGTGGCTGTGGCCAAAAACGAACTCTCCTACATTATTGGTGGGAATGCAAACTACTACAACTACTTTGGAAATCAGTGTGGAGAGTCTCAAAGGTCCGAAGGCAAAAATTCCATATGACCCAGCTATTCCTCTACGAGGTATCTTCCCCACAGAGCTCTAAAGTCATCGTACTACAGTCATACTTGCATACCGATGTTTATAGCTGCACAATTCGTAATAGCTAAATTTTGGAAGCAGCCTGTACACCAATCAAGAGGTGATTGGATAAACAAAATGTGGTATCTATATATAATGGAATACTACTCAGCTACAAAGAAGGACAAATTAGAGTCATTTATAGGAAAATGGGTGGATCTGGAAGACATAATGTTGAGTGAAATAAACCAGACACACAAGTTTGAGTATGTATGGTATCCCTCAGTTGAGAGAGGCAAAATACAAACAAAGAAAATGATAAAATATGGATACAAAGAGACAAGGGGACAGATCTCACCCAATAGGGACAGGGTTCGAGGGAACAAGAAGAGGAAAGGGGAGGGGAATGGGAATTTAGAGGAATAAAGATATGCCAAAAACAGGAACCTAACAACCCAAATTTAAAACAGTAACACATACAACATGTACTACAGTTAACTTTATGTAGTTGTGACTTAATGCTGATCCGTGTGGTTGTTTACATTGCTTGTTGTTACATGCAAATGGCACCATGTGTTACAGTCTGTAAGTTTGCGTAAATTTGTATACATTTTAATTTTTATAATAAAAACACCAAAAATAAGTAAACAGAAGAATTATTCTGCCAGATAAATGGGTCGATGGGATTATAGGCCTGCACCACCATGCCCGTCTAAGAAGTAATTTTCAAGTAGTTGGTCTAACTAATTGTACCTACACCCCAAAAATAAGTAATGAAAAACATGATAGAAAATCTTCATGAGCTTTCTTTCATTGGTCTGCAGGTGAAAGACTTCACAGAATTCAAGGAAGAATCAATCTTCACTTCTGGAGATTTCAGATTTCAAGAATTAAACACATATCTTGCAAGTATTTTCAAGCAAATGCATATAACCTATGAAGGTTAAAAAGAAAAAAGGCAATGGGCTGGGGATTTAGCTTAGTGGTTAGAGTGCTTGCCGTGCAAGCACAAGGCCCCGAGTTTGATCCCTAGCGTGCGCGCACGCGCGCACGCACACACACACACACACACACACAGAAAAGAAAGTATTCTGTTGAGACTAAAAATAAGATTTAGTAACTGTTAAATACGGTGGATCAGTTAGCTTTTGATTGCTTCATAACTCCAAAGTTTTAGTTGCCTAAAGCAATAAGCTTTTCTTTCTCTTTCATGCATCTAGTGATTGGCTAGTGTGGTTCAACTTTAGGCTATTAGGCCTGCACATAGTAGATGTTCAATAAATATACACTGAGTTAAAAAAATCTGTTTGTTTTTGTTTTTGTTTTTGTTTTTGTTTTTTTTTGTGGTGCCGGGGATCGAACTCAGGCACTTGTGCTTGCAAGGCAAGCACTCTAATCACTGAGCTAAATCCCCAGCCCCTAATCTGTTTTAATAAATGGATTAGCCTGGTATGGTGGCACATGCCTGTAATACCAGTATGCTGGGAGGCAGAGGCTGGAGGATTGCAAATTGAAACCCAGTGAACAACTTAATGATCTAGTGAGACCTTATCTCAAAGTAAAAAATAAAAATGGCTAGGAATGTAGCTCAGCATGAAGGCCCTGGTGCCAATCTCTGGTACTGCTAAATAAACAAATAAATGTAGAGAGATAGACAACCACAAATAAAATGTATAGTAAATTGGATATCTTCCAAATGAAAAAAAACACATAAATCAGAATTTAAGTCTCTAAAAAGGTGGAAGAATTCAATGAAAGAAGAAAAATAAAAGAAAAAATACATTAGAAAGGAAATTTAAACCAGATGAAACACATAGATAAGCAAACATAGTAGATAATGCCTTATTAGAAATTGAGAATGAAAGGGGAAGATAAACTTTAAAAATAAAAAACAGAAAGGTAAATAAATTTCAAGAAAAAATAACATATTAAAGATAAGCAAAGAAGATCCAACATAAGTATAATGGAAATACCTAAAGAAGGAAACCAAAGCAAAGGAAGGGAAGAAATAACTAAAAACTGTAATTCAAAAAATATTTTTTGGGGCTGGGGATTTAACTCAGTGGTTAGAGTGCTTGTCTATCAAGGGCAAGGCTCTGAATTTGCTCCCCAGCACCAAAATAAGCTTTTTTTTTTTTTCCTGAAAATTATAAAGATTTGAAACCATATATTGGAAGAGCCACATCATTTGTCTGAGAATATCATCCTCATGGGCCACACTAGGACGTAGTCTAGTAAAATTTAGACTTTAAAGGAAAACAAACTTCCTGGACATCTAGATAGAGGCAAGCAACTTACAGGAAGTTATGTTATCATCAGCTCTTTCTGTAGCGGATCTTTATGTCAGAAGACCATGGTTACTCAAGAGTATGAGACGGGAGCCAGGAATTTTATAACAAACAAAAGTGCATGTCAAATACAAAGTGACAAACATATTGTTAACATCATGTAGGAAGTCCGTGGCTACTGTTCAGAAATACTGAGTTGTCCTCAGAGGGTGAGCTTCGTAAAACAAAGTATCTATGGAAACATGGATGTAACCAGATACTGAGCATTAACTATATAGTTACTTACGAAACACCACAGACCATATGAAGTTCAAAATGAAGACATTACAGTATGCAGTCACTATGACCTGAAAATGTACACCTTTTAAATGAAAAAGAAATCCCAGTACTTTAGAGACTAAGGCAGGAGGATTTCAAGTTCAAGGCCAGCCTGGGCTACACAGCGAGACCATTGGCAAAAAACCAAAAATAAATCAATGATTAGAATGGAAAGAGCAGGGCTGGAGACCTAGCTCAGTGGTAGTGTGCTTGCCTCACATGTGTGAAGCCTTTCGTGCAATTCTCAGTGGTGGGGTTGGTTGTGGTGGAGTTGGGTAAAAGGAAGAAAATGGTAAAAACATATATAAATAGGTGGTTTTTAAAAAACTTTCAGTAATTCTTTTTTTTTTTTTTTTTGGTGTGGGGGATCAAACTCAGGGTGTCGTGCTTGCTAGGCAGGCACTTTAACCCTTAGCTAAATCCCCAGCCCAGTTTTTAGTAATTCTATTGGAATGTTGTACTATTATTATTCAGAGATTAGGGGTTGGGCATTTAGCTCAAGTGGTAGAGCCCATGCCTAGCAAGCACAAAGCCTTGAGTTCGATCTGTAAGCCCCTCCTCCAAAAAAAAAACCAAAAAGAGAGACTAATGTGTGTGTGTTGTTGGATAAAGCAAATGAATAATTACAAAATATTCTAATTTTATCATTTCCTGTTTTTTGTTGCTGTTGTTGTTTTTGACAACTAGGATTCAGAGTAGAAGAACGGAGATAAATAAGTGATATTGAAGATTAGTGGGCAAATAGAGGGGTCTTTGAAGTGAAAATACGCACATGAACCTATGAGGTTTTATGCTTGTTTCCTATCTATGTCCACTGAAAAGGCTTAGGAAATAATTAGTCCAACACATGTCCCTAGTACCAAGACCAGAGTTTTGAAATACGATTTGACACCAACAGAAATCAAGATTTCTTGAGAAAAAGGGAAGATTTCAGTCTGTGATGGGAAAGCCCAGGATATCTTCCTAAACCTAAGGCAGTTGTCAAAGACCACTATCAGCGTGCTCCTATTCAGAGCTACACTGGAGAAGCTCTTGCGTGCCCAGGGTGGGGAGGTTTGAGCGTCTTTAGATTAACACAGGCAATGATTTGAAAACTGTCACGTTTACATACATGAGTTCTTAATGGTATTTTTTAAAAATATGATTGACCCTGGAAGATGAAAGGAAAGCAATTCATTATCATAAAAAAATGGTAAACGGATGAAAAGTTTTTATTCTCCCTTTCCTCTACGAAGGCCACTAGTAGGCAACAATAGAACAGATGAAGAAAAGTGTTATCCCTCTCTAGGTTTTTTTGTGGTTTTTGTTTTGTTTTGTTTTTGTTTTGAGACAGGGTCTTGCTCTGTAATTCAGGCTGGTCTTGAACTCACTGTGAAGCCCAGGCTGACCTGGAACTCGCAGTGATCTTCCTGCTTCAGCCTCCCAAGTGCTGGGATTACAGGCCACCACGCCTAGCTCCAATTATCTGTTAGTTTTGAAACGAGCTCAGTGAAAATGTTTGTAAAATCCTCAAATTTCTTCACCAAATGGAAGAAAATACTTTGTGGGAATTTTATTATTATTCCACTTTGCTTACTATTTGCCAAAATTAAAGCTATGAGGCAATTTCAGGAAGGAGGCGCCCTTCCAATTTTGGACTGAACTGATTAGGAAACCAAGCAGAAAAAAGCAACAGAGATTAGAAATGAGATTTGCAAATCTGCATCTCTCTTTAATTGAAATTTTAGGAAAAGTGAGCCACACCTGCTTGGCAATGGAAATTTGTGTAAACTAATCAGACCTCCCACACACAAATATAAAATGGAAAAGATGATCGTAAATCCTAAAAGTAAATAAATCTTCCTTGGCAACAAGAAACTAAGCCAAATATCACCAGTTTTTTAGCAAATACTTCTACTAAAGTGGTGGTTCTTAATTTGGGAAGGTAGAGACCAGGGTCATAAACTTTTAGGAAGGAATCTTTGTTTTTGAGACAAGGTCTCACTGCATAGTTTTGGGTTTTTTTTGTTTTTTGTCTTTTTGGTGCTGGGGATCGAACTCAGGGCCTATGTGCTTGTGCTTGCTAGGCACTCTCACCACTGAGCTAAATCCCCAGCCCTCTCTTTCAGGAATCTTATTTTTATTTATTTTTTAGCGACGCTGGGGGTTTTACTGGGCCTTGTTGCACAAGGCAAACTCTCTACCACCCAGCTCTAGCCCCAGCCTTTTTGAATTTTTTATTGAGAGACAGGATCTTGCTAAGTTACCTAAACTGTTCTTGAGCTTGTGGTTGTTCTGTCTCAGCCTCCCAAGTCGCTGGGATGACAGGTGTGCAGCACTGCAGGAGTCTGATTTTTAAAGAGCCGTGGAACCTCTTTCCAAAACTGTCTCTGCACACGATGAATTATCCATCATTTCGAAGGGTTCACGGAAGCACAGTAGAAAATTTTGACAAAGAGGGCCTTACCGCTCGCAGCGCAGGTGGAGCTCTTGGCGGTCCCTCCCCTGCATGTGCCCCCTGCACCCCTGGGATCAGGCCTTCGAGCTGCAACACCCAGCCCTTTGCTGATTTGTTTATTTATTTTTGAGAGAGAATCACTAAGTCACTAAATTGTCCAGGCTGGGTTTGAATTTGTAATCCTCCTGCCTTAGCCTCCCGGAGTGTTGGGATCACAGGTGTTTGCCACCACACTTGACTTAAATGTAAAACCTCTAGCAACTGCCATCACCAATTTCTTAGTCTAAAAATACTATTTTTCACTTTGTGTGTGTGGTGGTACTGGTTATTGAACCCTGGGCCTTTGCACTGAGTTACACCCTGGTTCTTTTTATTTTGCTTGTTTAATTTTGAGACAGGGTCTTGCTAAATTTCTTAGGCTGGCCTCAGTCTACCCAGTAGCTGGGATTACTGGTAGGCCTCGCTGTGCCTGGCTTACCTTTCACTGCTATCGTTACTATCTGCCGTGTTTTGCTCCTACCTGCTGTACTCTGGAAGGTCACTCAGAAGCCCATTGCAGTGAGTTGCGCTCCGGTGCAGCGGCCCCTGCGGAGCTGCGCCGGGGACCCTGCGGGGTGGAGGCCCCTGCAGAGCTAGGCCGGGGACCCTGCGCGTAGAGGCCCCTGCGGAGCTGCGCCGGGGACCCTGCGGGCTGCCGGGCCCAGCGGGGCGCCTCGCGGCGGGCGCGCGCGTGGCCTTCCGTCCCGCGCAGCCGCCGTTGGGCCCGCGCTGTCGCGGGAGCTCCCGGGAGGGCCGTCGGGCGGGGCGGGACCTGGCGGCGCCCGGAAGTCGCCGCCTGGGTCTGGGGCCGCCTCGGGGCGCCCGGGGTTGCGGCGACGTGCAGGCCTTTGTGGCTGAGCCCCGTGAGGCGACGGAGGGGCGCGCCGAGCGAGTGCGGGCGAAGGAGGCCGGTGAGCGCTGCTGGGAAGGCGGACGGTGGGGCGTCGGGCCGCTGGACGAAACTCCAGCTGGGGTCCGAGCCCACGCTGGCGTGGGGCGCACACCGGGCCGGAAGCCAGGTGTGGGTTGGGAGAAATGGCCCTTGGACAGTGCAGCCCACACCGGGCCCTGTCGGGTAGCGGAGTTGGGGGTGACTCTTCTCTGGGGGTCCGGAGGGAGGAAAACAAACCTTCCTGGAACTCCGAGGAGTTAAGGACAGCCCGCCAGGGCACATCTGGGCTGACTGGTAAACTTACTTTCGGATTCCCATTTGAGTTGATATTTTTATCTAACTGGAATCCTTAAGATATTTCTTCTGCACAGCATAGGGGTAGATCTCAAACTGCAATTACGGGGTTGACTTGGTCTTCTAAGCCTCCTGCTTGCTCAAATGTGGCTAAAGGGACGATGACACCGATTGTCACTCATCAGTCACTCTGCTCCAGTCACTCTGACCAGCTAAGACTAACAGCCAGAACAGCATTCTGGTGACCAGACAATGGAAACAATGACTGATCCGCCATGCCTTCAGAGAAACTCTCACAAGGACAGAAATCTTGACGGAGTCACTTGTGTCAGACCTACCAAAAGGTAGAGCCATGTCTTAGTTACTCGTCTCATCGCTGACACAAAACACCTGACACCCAAGTTAAAGAAGGAAAAGTTGATTTAGCTCACAGTTTGTAGAGGTTTCAGTTCACAGTTAGCTGGTTCCAAGGCAGAGGGATATCACAGAGGAGAAACAGTTCATGGTAGGTGGAAGGCAGCAAAGCAGTGACATACTTAAGAAGGAGCAGCAAGTGACAACAGCAGCCCTCTTTCTGTCGCTTATGTCCTACCCAGGCTATGCACCCTTAGAGTGGGTAGCACTCACACCCAGAGTGGGGCACCCTGAATCCCAGCATCGCACTGTGAATCAATCCCGACATCACACTCTAGATCCAGCCACCTCCAAAAAGCTCCGCCTATGACTGCATGAGGCTTTGGGGTGACATCCAGGCACAAGGCATAACAAGCTGGAAGATTATAAAGGAAGGGTTTTATGTGCAAGTGCCTGATGATAATTATCACAGAGGACTCTGCTGAAACCATAGCTTTGTCCTGAGTCAATTTAAACCTAATCTAACAGACTTGCCATTGGAGAATGGAGGTCTGGAGACGTTCGTAGGTAAAAAGACCAAGCTTACACTAGGGGTGGAAATGTTGATGTTACATCTCGGGAGGGTAGATTTTTTTACCTAGGGTCTGTAAAAAAAACCTATGTCAATAAAAGAATTAAAGATACGAGTTTAGAAGGAGAAACAAAATCACTTTACTAAAAGGAAAGAGAAATGGGGAAGCAAAATCATTTTACTGGGAAGAGGAGAGAAAATAAGTAGAACGATAGCTGCCTCGTTAGAGTAAGGTAGGGAGTCCAGACCCGGAATTCAGCGGTCTTTGTTCTAAGCCCCTGTTAATACATGGCAAGAAAGGGACTCTCCCCCTTGGGAGTTGTTGTAACTTGATTGGCTATTCTGGGTGCTGAGACCCCTGATGTGGCCTATGTGCACATCCTTGGATGCGCACTGCTGTGGTCCCTCTGTGCTGTCCAGGGGCCTGTTTTACGAAATTTACAGCAGTTACATCACAGCCAATCAGTAAAAAGGGTACATGTGCATTTTAGCGTATTAATATGGTGAGCATAATAAAATATATATGTACTTGTATATATTGGTGTGTGTTTAGGTGTTAGTGTGTACTTTATGTATGAAGTGAGTTTTTATGATACAGTCCTTGCCCTCCCCATTTTGTCTCTTTTCTGCTTAATTGAAGATGGAGGGGGGTTGTGTCTTGGCATGCAGTGAGCCAGGCTGCCTTATCAGCTCTCTCTGTTTGTTTTTCTTAGCTACTCTCTCTCTAGCAGGGGTTTAACTCTTTATTTACCAGAAACCTCGCTGAGGCCCTGTAGCTTTTCTGCCGGTCCTCCAACTTTCCCTATGATGGGGCGCCCCTGTACACCACACAGAGCATTCTCCATGCTTACGGATTGAAAAGGCAGTAGTGTGTGGCTGAGCAGGCTGAGAGCCTGTCTGCCATGCAGGTGGTTCACATCCAGCAGTACAGACTACCAGAGAGGTGTGAAGAAATCGTCTGCCCACCCCAGTCTTTTTAGCAGTCCAGAGAGCCAGCGAGTTCATGGAAAATGTGAATTAGAGATAGTAAGGTGGTGCCGCCCATCCATTCCACTGTGTCAACACTGCTGTCTTAACTGAACAGCTAACACAGGCTGTGGGACCCAATGGTGCTAGTCTGAATCTTGCTAATGCTCTCTTTAGTATTCCCTTAGCTGTGGAGTTCCACGATCAGTTTGCGTTCACCTGGAATAGGGAGCAGCAGACCTTCTCAGGGGTCCCTCAAGGCTACTTGCACGGCCCCGCTGTTTACTCTGGGAAGGCAGTCCAGGGCCCGGGCTTGTCGTCCTGCACTATAAAAGTTTCCTTACATAGATGATGTCATACTAACCTCTGAGTGTCTCACAGATTTCGGAAAGTATGTGGAAGATATTCAAGGAAAACTGAAGGAGCAGAGATAGGAAATGATCCCCACCAGGTGCCAGGGCTTGGGACACTCATAAAATTTGGGGTGTGTGAAGGTCAGGTAAGACATGCATGATACGAGGCCACTGAGGAAAATGGGCAGCAGTCTGTACCAATGAATGCAAAGCAGTTACATGTGTCCTTAGGACCCTGGGGTGCTGGCACATTCTCTTAGTCTACTTTGCTCAGGTTGTCCGCCCTCCGTATGACTCGATCAGGGGAACCATGTGGGAGGGAACAAGAGGGCTTAGGAAGCTTTGGGGCAAGCTAAGGTATGTGTGGGGCAGACTGAACAGTCGGGTGTCCTGTACCCCAGTGCCCATTTGTTCTAGAAGTTACCTGGACCCCTGAGGGCTACCACTTGGGGCTATGGCAGAAATAACCTGAACAGAAAGTTCCAAGAGGGCTGTGATTTCAATCATGGAAAGGGGTAGGATCCAGGTACCTGGTATGGGAGTGGCAGCTGCTCACCATGTGTATAGTCCTGTGGCAGATGGACTCCATCACTGCATCTGCCTCAGTGATAGTAAAAATAGCGTGTCCAATACAGGGCTGGACTGAAGGCCTTTGTGCCAAGCTCCTTTCTGGGGTGGCACAAAATTAGGCATTGCAAAAGTGGCATGACTGGTCTAGGTACAACCAATCACTTTCCTGCTTTAAGGAAAGTATTATGGCTTTTGTCCAGATGTCCCCTCAAAGCCTCATGCTGTCAGATGTGGGGCTTTTCAGAGTTGGCTGAATCTAGAGTGTGTGATGTTGGGATTAGGGGTGCATGGTTACTAAATTAGTCCACTGATGGGTTTGGCACAGTTCTGGGTGTAGATAATGGGAAGGTCCACCCTGGGTGTGAGTGCCACCTGCCCTAAGGCTGAGTAGCTTGATAGAATACAAGGGACAGAAAGAGGGCTGCTACTGTTACTTGCTGCTCGCTGCTTTGCTGTCTTCTGCCTGCCATGAGCTGTTTCTCCTCTGCATTGCCCCCCTGCCATGCTGCCCTGCCTGGAGCCAGCTGACTATGGACTGCAACCTCTACGAACTGTAAGCTAAACAAACCTTTCCTCCTTTAATTTTGGGTGCCAGGTGTTTTGTCTCAGCAAACAAAAAAAAGTGCACTATCACTATAGTGTGCTGACTTTAATTCCTTCAGTTGTGTATCAAATGGTAGTTTGAGTTTTAGTTTTGTGAGTGACTTCCATACTGATTTCCATTGTGGAAGTACAGAAGGACTTCCCATCAGAAGTGCAGAAGGGTTTCTTCTTCCCCACATTCTCACCAGCATTTATTGGTTTTTGTGTTCTTTTTTTGGTTGGGGGAGGTCCTGCAGATTGAACTCAGGGCCTTGCACTTGCTAGGCAAGCGCTCTACTGCTGAGCTAAGTCCCCAACCCCTGTTTTCTGTATTCGTGATGAGAGCCATTCTGACTGGGGTGAGATGGACTCTCAATGTAGTTTTGATTTGCATTTCCCTAATGGATAAAGATTTTTTTATATACTTATCGGCCATTTGTACTACTTTTCAGAATTGTCTATTCAAATCTTTTGCCCATTTATTGATTGGGCTATTTGACTTCTTGGTGATAAGTTTTGTGTGTTCTTTATATATTCTTGATACATACTCTTTTGGAGGATCCTGTAGCTGGCAAAGATTTTCTTCCATTCTGTATGCAGCCTTTTCACTGTTGGTAGTGTCCTTGGCTGTGCAGAACTTTTTGTTTTAATTTTTTGTAGACCGGTTTGTTGATCCTTGCTATATCTCCTGTGCTATCGGAGTCCTGTTCAGGAACCCTTTACCTGCACCTGTGGCTTCAGGTGTTTCCCTTAGTTTTGTTTTGTTTTTTCAGTTTCAGCATCTCAGGTCTTAGGTCTAGGTCTTTGATCCATCTAGAATAGATTTTTTTGTGCAGGATGAGAGACAGGTTTCCAGTTTCAGTCTTCTAAAAGTAGAGATCCGACGAATGTTTTTTGCTCTTTTGTTCAGAGTCAGATAGCTATCGTTGCACGGATGTGTGTCCATGTCCTCTGTTCTGTTCTGCTAATCTACATATCTATTTTTGTGCTAGTCCTTTATTGTTTCTTTCTTTCTTTCTTTTTTGTTTTCCTCGAGATGCGATCTCATTATGTAGTTCAGGTTGACTTTGAACTCACTGTGTTGCCCAGGCTGACCTCAAACTCACAGTGATCCTCCCTCCTGCCTCAGCCTCTCAGGTGCTGGGATTACAGGGGTGTGCCACTACACCAGGCTTTAATGTTGATTTTGTATCCTGCTACTTTGCTGAATTCATTTATCAGCTCTAAAAGCCTTTTGTTGGAGTCTTTAGGATCTTTCAAGTACAGGATCTTGTCATCTGCAGACAAGGATCATTTTACTTCTTCCTTCCTTTCTTTTTTTTTTTTTTTTTTTGAGACAGAGTTGCCCTCTGGAATTCAGGCTGGCCTTGAACTCTTGGCAGTCCTCCTGCCTCAGCCTCCCAAGTGCTGGGATCACAGGTATGCGCCACAATGCCGGGCTTCCTTTCCAATTTGTATCCCTTTTATTTCTTTCTGCCTACTTGCTTTAGCTGAAATTCCAAGAACTGTGTTAAATAGGAGTGGTAGGAGTGGACATGCTTGCCTGGTGCCTGACTTGAGAGGAAATGCTTTCGGTATTTCCCCATTCAGAAAGAAGTGGCTGTGGGTTTGTGACATGCAGCCTTCACATCCTGCGGAATGATGCGCTTGCTCCCACAGTACATGCACATATTGAGGAGACCCTCCAGTACCTGCTTTCTTCAGGTTTTACTGTGAGGCACTGCTGAATTTCTTGTAAGGCCTTTTCTGTTTCGTTGAGATGATCGTGTGAGTTTTATCTTCGTATGTGGTGTGTGAGGTCTGTTGATTTGCCTGTGCTGAAGCATCCCTGCATCTCTGGATGGAAACCAAGTTGATCATGGTGCATGACTTTTTTAACGTGTTGTTGAGTTCAGTTATGAAGTATTTTATTAAGGAGTTTTGTATCTATGTTCATCAGGGAAACTGGTCTATAGGTTTCTTTTCTTGTTGTGTCCTTTTCTGGTCTTGGTGTTAAAGTAGAATGAGTTTGGAAATATTCCTTCCCTTTCTATTACATTGAATAATTTGAGGAATATTGGTGTTAGTTATCCTTCAAAGGTTTGTTAAGTATTTCTTTACTTTTTATCATCATCATCATCATCATTATTATTATTTGTTTTTTTGAGACAGAGTCTCACTGTGTACAGTAGTCCAGGATGGCCTTCACTTGCCATGTGGACCAGGCCAGCCTTGAATTTGCAATCTTTCTGCTTCGGCCTCCTTCATGCTGGAATTACGGTGGTACCTCGGTTCACAAACTTAATTCTTTCCACATTTCTGGTCACAAACCAAATTGGACGAGAAGCGAATCAAATTTCCTCATAAAGTCAGCATTGAACCTAACCATTGAATTTGATTTTGTTCTCTTCCAATTTGGTTTGCAATCAGAATCATGGAAAGAATCAAGTTTGTGAACCGAGGTACCACTGTACAAATTTGCAGCCCCATATCTGGCTAGAGGGAGCAGGTTTAGACTGCTGGGAGCAGGCCTGCGACTGGATTGTGGGACTCATCTTTTCCTCCTTTTCCCCACTTTCAGACCTTGAGGAAAATGGCTTTCACATGCTCGTATCGTGATGTGATACTATGCTACAGACCCCAAAACACTAAAGCCAACTGACTGTGGACTGAAAATGCCAAAATTATGACCCAAAAAACTTTTCTCTTTATAAGTTCAGTATCTTGAGTATGTTCTTATAATAAGGAGAAGCTGACTAACACACATTCATAATTCATTCTGGGAAAAAAAGATTTAAATTCCAAATTCAGTACTTGATTTTTAAGTATCTTCACCTTGTAGAACAAATTCCATATTTTCTATCTTCCTTATTTGATTATTTTGTCTAATTTTTCCCTTCTTTTGTCCATTCATGTGTACATTACAATTATCAGGATATACCTAAGTGGAAACTTGCACACATGCACACACAACCTTATGTTTTTCTCCTAGAGTCCTTGCAATTCTGTTGCCTCATGACATTGTAGCGTCACCAAATAGTTGTATATATCCACAAAGCCAGGCTGGTGCTTGATACTTTGAATCATTCAATTCACACGTTCAAGTTCAAATTGTATCACGTATGTACTTGTGGCATCTCATCTTTATTGTAGGTTTCTTATCATGAAATTATCCTTCTTTTATACATACCATCCTGAGAATATCATGTTCACAGTATGTTTAATTCAAAGAGGATCATTTTGGGTTTGTGTGTGTGTGTGTGTGTGTGTGTGTGTGTGTGTGTGGTGGAGATCGAACTCAGGGCCTTGTGCTTGCGAGGCAGGCACTCTTAACCACTGAGCCAAATCCCCAGCCCTTCAAAGAGGACCATTTTAAGCTCCACAGTTATGCATCTAATCTCCTTCCTCCCTCCTTCCCTCCTTCCCTCTTCCTTTCCTTTCCTTTCTTTTCCTGTCCCTCTCTTCCTCTCCCCTCCCCTCTCCTTCTCTTCTCCTTCCCTACCTTCCTTTCTCTTGACAAGGTCTTGCTATGTTGCTTGGTCTCAAACTCCTGGGTTGAAGCAATCTTATAATCCGCTATATACAGAAAAATAAATTCCAAGAAAGCAATTCCAAAATTACAAAATCATAAAACTAGAGACATAAGTGTTCATAGTCTGTCTCTTTGGTTTATTAACTATGTCATATTTTCTCAATTCTCTCATCTGTAATGTGGGGAAAATAATACCCATACTAGAATATTTCTTTCGATTAAATTTGAAATAATTTATGCTTATGGAAGGGCCTGGCATATAGTTAATAGGAAACAAATTTTTTTTAAATGTAGAGTGAATTTATTTTTAAATTTTGGTTTTTTGAAAAAAAAATTTGGTTTTTTGAGACAGGGTCTCATTATGTAGTTCAGGCTTGTCTTGAACTCACTATGTAGCTCAGGCTGGCCAACTCATGACTTGAGTTGGAGGCCAGCCTGGGCTACTTAACAATATCCTATCTCAAACACAACAAAACAAGATTCAGTTAGAAAGCTGGGGCTATAGCTTAGTGGTAAGAGCGTTAGCCTGGAGTGTTTGAGACCCTTGGCTGGATCCCAGAACTATAAAAAATAGAAAACAATATAAATAAAACATGGATTTAAACCAAGCGTGGTGGTGCATATCTGTAACCCCAGAACTGGAAAAGCTGAGGCAGGAGGATTGTGAGTTCAAGGATACCCTGGGCTACAAAGACAGCCTGGACTGTATGGTGAGACCCTGTCTCAAAAAAATAAAAATAAATAACAATAGAAGCCAGGCATGGTGGCTCATGCCTGTAACCCCAGCACCCTGGGAGGCTGAGGCAGGAGGACAAAAGGTTGGAGGGCAGCATGAGCAACTAGTGAGAGAGTGTTTCAAAATTTAAAAAAAACTAAAGAAAGGGTTGGGGATATAGCTCAGCGCTATCCCCAGTACCTAAATAAATAAATTTTAAATGATTGAGCAAGAAGAAATGAAACGACTGTGAATTTTATGGGATGCTAGACATGGCTCCAGGTAATGACACTACACAGGTTTCAAATTTCACATTTTATTCCTGGCTTGTGCTTTGACAGCGATAAAATTCATGAGTGGTGGGTGGGTGCTATGTGACCCTGCCTGCAGAGACACACACCAGTCTTCACTGGTAATTGTATTAGACATCGTAAACATTTAAATTTGTGTCCCCAAATGAATTTAAACTCATGTCATTGTAGAGGGAGAAACAGATAAGTTCCCTATCACAAGTCTGACTCAAAGGCAATTTAACTTGTCGGTTTATCACCACGTTGATGGTATTTAAGGATAATTTGATAGATAAGTAATCTTAAAACACATGTAAGAGATCCGAAATCTAATGCAATAAAATATTGCTTACAGGAAATATTTCATGAGTATCACATTGCTTCCCCGCTTTTTGGCTAGGAGCAAGTGTATGAGTGCTACACGCTAAAAGTTTGGTTCTATTGGCAATTTCTGTAGTCTGCCTCTTTCCTCCTCTCTCTCTCTGTCTCTCTGTCTTTGTCTGTCTGTCTTTGTCTCTGTCTCTCTCTCTCAGCAGCAGTGGGGACTGAAGCCAGGGCCTTTGCACTGAGCTACATTCACACCCTTTTTGATTGTTACATTTTGAGACAGGATCTTGGTAAGTCACTAAGCTGCCCAGGTTGGTCTTGAACTTGTGATTTTCCTGCCTCAGCTGCCCTGAGTGCTGGAATTACAGGTGTGCACAGCCTTCTCTTTTATCAATATTAGATATTTCTGAGGCGGGAAAGCACTTTTGAGTTATTGTATCAGGAAGGACCCCATTATTTTTGTGATTTGTAAGTGACTTGTACTGGAGCATCGAGGGTGCTGAACGAGTGGAGGTGGGGAGAGTGGGGCGCACCTGCCTCCTTTCTAATAAGCAGACAAGCTTGGTGGAAACCTTACTAACCGGGCTATGGAAACCGTTGGCACCATTTGGGTTAGGGGGACACTTCGCCACTTGCCATGGCTCAGTGAGACACAACAGCAATTCAGCAGGCTTCCTGCAACTCGTGTAGCCTGAATCTAAGAGCAAGTGTCAGTAAAACACAAGGACGCTGGTGAAGCACTGTGTTCTTTAAAAACACCAAGACTGGGATGGGGCATTAGTGCAGTGATTAGAGTGCTTGCCTTGCAAGCACAAGGCCCCGAGTTTGATCCCCAGCACCAAACAACAACAACAACCAAAAACCCACACCAAGACTGCCGAGCATGGTGGCACACACCTGTAATGCCAGCACTCAGGAGGTGAGGCACGAGGATCAGTGGAGTGCGGGACAGGTGTGGGCTACATAGTGAGTTCAAAGCCATCCTGAACTCAAAAGCAAAACAAAATACCAGGGGGCTGGGGATTTAGCTCAGTGGTAGAGTGCTTGCCTAGCAAGCTCAAGGCCCTGAACTTGATCCCCAGCACCAAAAAAAAAAAAAAAAAAAAAAAAAAAAAAAAAAAAAAAAAAAAAAAAAAAAAAAAAAAAAAAAAAAAAAAAAAAAAAAAAAAAAAATGCTCAAAACAAAACACCAAGATTGTGGAGAACAAATGAAGATTGGGAAACTGCTGCAGATTAAAAGATCTTGAAGAAGGATAATAAATCAGACATGGCAGCACATGCCTATAATCCCAGCTACTCAGGAAGCTGAGGCAGAAGGATCTCAAATTCAAGTCCAGCCTGGGGAATTTAGCAACTTGGTGCAAACCTGTCTCAAAATAAAATAAAATAAAAGCTGGATATGGTTGTGCCTACACATAATCCCAGAACTCTGAGAGGCTGAGGCATGATGATTGCAAATTTGATTTGTGCTTGAGGAATTTAGCAAGACTGTATTTCAAAATATTAAAAGGGCTGCAGGTGTAGCTCAGTGCCAAGGCTCTGGATTCAATCCTCAGTACCACAGGGGGAGAAAATTGGCGTAATGGGCAAAAGCTTAGTACAGTTCACAGATTAGGGAGTTTTGTGTCAAGACTGTGTCAAGATTGCGGGGTGTAGGAAACTGTCCTCCTTCTTAGGCGATATGTGCTGAAGATGTGATTGCAACTCACGCCTGGATGGTTCAGAAAATTTTCTCAATGTGATAGGTGTTGACCAGGTGCTTTTTTACTTAGACAAATCAAGTAGAGTAATTGAAGGGATTTCTGGAAGTTTCTGCTATAATTTAGATCCGGAATTCCTCCAGGGGCCCATGTGTTAAAGTCCTGGTCTGTCTGTGGTGCTGATGGGAGATAATGGACTCCTTAAAATATGGGGTCTGCCAGAAGGAAGTGTGGCCATCAGGTGCTCCCCAGCAGGGGCTATTGGAGGCCTGGCTGTTCCCTCTTTCCTCTCTCTCTGTATCCCAGCTGTCAGCAGCTGAACAGCTTCCTTAGCCACATGTCCCCACCACGATCTTCTGCCTCACCACAGGCCCAAAAGCTGAGGCCAACTGACTGTGGACGAAAACCTCCCGACCGTGAGCTGCTGACTGTTTTTTCCTTGTACGTTCCTTATCTCAGGTGTTTTGTCACAGCTATGGAGAACTGTCAGAAGTGCCTCTGTGCAGAAATCTCACTCGTTTACCTAGCAGATGGATCTTGCAACAAATTAAGGAAATAAGGCCACCATTAAACTTTTGTTTTCGTAAAGCCCTCAGCCTCGGCTCAGTTTTGGATGGTGAAGAAAGATCCAGGCTGAGGAGGAAGCTCAGCAGCACAGAGCCTGCAGCAAGCACGAGGCCCTGGGTTCAACACCAGGCACCAAAAGAAAAAAGGAAAAAATTAGAATAAAAGAAGTACTCTTAAGAAGGAAATTAAGTCTCAGGTAGATACTTCCTGTGTTACTTGAGGTGTCTGTTAGGGTTCTGTAAAGGAGTGGAATCACTATAATGTAACACAATACAATCTACATAACAGAATCTATGTGATACAATATTTATATAGTTTTGCAAAGTGGCATATTAGGCATCTTGCAGGATCCAAGGTGGGAGAGTCCACAGAGGCCAGCTGGACCACAGAGCTGGAGGCCCAGGAGCTGCGCAGCCCCACAGCCCAAAGTTGCGGAACAGGAAGAATTAAAGATCTGAAACCGGTGGGAGACCAAAGTCCTGGAAGCTCCTGGAGTCGCTGGTGTGAACCCGCCTGGGAAGGCTGGAGGGCCTGGAGACTGAGGTCCAAAGGAAATAGCAGTGGAAGGTGCGGCCACTCATGCAGAAGGGAGCACCTCAGGATGCACACAACCTCCTGTCTTTCCCCAGCTCCCAGCCTGTTGGATGCTGCCCTGCTCAGTTTGCTGCCTACCTGCCAATCATCTCTGGAAACACCCCTCGGTTGCACCTGGAAGTGTGCCTCACTGGTCGGCTAGGAGATTCTTAATCTAGTTAAACTGATATTTCACAATTAATGATCACATGAGGGGTGATTTCCATACAGCAAAATTCATCCCTTTTAGGTATGAAATTTGATGAGTTTTGAAAAATATGCAGTCGTGTAATAGCATACTGAGATGTAGACCATTTTCATGACCCAGAACAAGTTTTCATCTTAATCCTCCTATTGTTAGTCTTCTATCCTTCCCAGTCCCTGCTAGCCACTGATTTGGTGTCTGTCCCATTAGTGTGTGTTTCTTGGTTACAAGGTTTGGTGCCAGGGATACAGAGACAAGAGGATCTAGTCCCTGCAGGTAAGAAGATGATTGTTGAGTGGTAGAGACAGATTTGTAAACAGGATACTATCACAAGGTAAGTGCTATTACAAACATACAATGGCCAGAGTTGGTGGCACATACCTGTAATCCTGACATTCAGGAGGCTGAGGCTGGAGGATTGCTGTGAGTTCAAGGCCAGCCTGGGCTACATAGCAAGATCCTGTTTTAAAACAAACAAACAAAAAATATCACAGACATAATGGCATACTTTAGTAACACAGAAGACATACAATTGACTTTGTGCATATTGAGAACTGTTTCACTGGGGTTGGGAATTTAGCTCAGTGGTACAGTACTTGCCTAGCAAGAGCAAGGCCCTGAGTTCGATTCCCATCATCTCCCTCCCCCAAAAAGAGAATTATTTCACTGAGAATAAGGCAATTGAATTGAGTCCTGAGAAGATGCATTGTAATAGGGCAGATGGAGAAATTGGGATAAGATGTTGCAGCTGGAAACAACATCTACACACGAGCACTGTTTTTTATTTTTTTATTTTTTATTTTTTGGTGCTGGGTGTCTAACTCAGGGCCTTGTGCTTGGTAGGCAAGCACTCTAACCACTGAGCTAAATCTCCAGCCCCTGTGAACACTGTTTTGTGAATATTTTGTTTCTTCTAAAAAGGGAATGAAGATGAATGTGGGCTGTTTTAGTTACTTTTCTAGAGTCAGTGGTTGCAAGAGAGCAGATTTAATACAGGACAAGTGAAAACATTCACCCACAAGCCAAATGTAGGAAGAGTGCAGAATATCTCTCTGTGCACTGGAGACCCAAAAGATCCAATCAAGGGCTGGGAGCCCACAGCACTGTCCCATGTATGTCTGTGTCTGCACTAAATGGCTGAAGAAATCTTTACTGGAATCAGGATAGGATGCTCACAGAGGAGATGAAGACCAGAGCTCCCCTGAAGCAAGAGCAGCCATCCCCGATGACAGCAAGGCCCTGAGCTCCTTCTGCGCCGAGAACAGCCCAGTCCCCTTCAGGAGAACCAACCCCAACAGAGCTTCTCTTGGGGAACAGCCAGCCTCTATCTTCTGCTCCTGGTGTCCTTTAAGATTGTGCAACAATCCTGAGGCAGATCTTCTACCCCTAGAACCTCACCGGCTCACTCCAACTGGGCATTCCTGCTCAAGTTGACCACAGTGAAAACTCCACCACTGGGTGACATCTTCTCAAGGTATAATAAAGAGTTACCATGCTGGTCCTCGCACATTTGCAGCTCAAGCCTTGAGCTTCTAGAACTTATTTCCTAGATGTCTGAGCTAAAGAAACAATCTGTCATTAACACTTTGTGTAAATTGTCATCCCTGGCTGTTTTTGCCACATATCTGCTATTTAAATTTAATTTTTCATTACACAATGAGAGGCTGGAATTTGAATCATCAGTAAACCAAGGAGTTTAATTTAATTTGAAGCAAGAAGAAACAGACAGGCAGACAGTTTTTGTGTTGGAGACATTTTTTTTGATTCCTCTCCTGTCCTGCCTGTAGCTGTGACCTCCCTGCCCCAATGCCAGCCAGACTGCACGTTTTTGGTACATGCCTCATTGTCTCTCCGCCTTCCCGGCCTTTATGTAGGCACTTCTCTTGCCATGGAATGCTTTTCCTTGCAATCTGATGGCATCCCGGCCTGGTTTATCTATTGCAATATTGTGTGCATCCCTTCAAGAGTCTTAGTGTTCTTAGAGCGTGCATGGTTTACCTATCAAATGTCATGATCAGCACGGATTAAAATGCCTGTTTTATTCTGTTGTTCTGTCATCTCATAGAGTCTAAACTGTGTTACAGCTAGCCGAGGGCGCTCTGCAATAGATGCTCTGTAGGTTTTCTGGTAAGGAAAGGAACAATGATTTGGGCTCGCACTCCAACGCATAGAGTTTAACTGGATTAAAGAAAAATAATTTGGAAAGGTACAAATGGACTTTTAATGATTTGGCGGGCAAACACCTTTGAATTTAGGGCTGAGTTTTGGAATTATATTACTGCACAGAGGGGAAACAGACATGAAAATGTAATTGGTTAAATGTGAGTCCCAAGCCAGGCGTGGTGGTGCACACCTGTAATCTCAGCACTTGGAAGGCCGAGGCAGGAGGATCGCTGTAAGTTCGAGGCCAGTCTGGGCTGCATTGTGAATTCAAGGTTAGCCTGAATTGCACAGTGAGACCCTGTTTCAAAAAAACCAAAAAGAGAAAGAGAAAAAAAAAAAAAGTAAATGTGAGTCCCTCATGAAAATTCCAGGAAAGGCAGGTTGACAGCATTACCCCTCTCTGCTTTTGCAATGTTTGGCCTGCATAAGCTACTGAAGTGTACTTATCCATTTGATAGAGGATTTCCAAAGAGAGGGAGAAAATCATTATTCCAGCGACGATTTGCCATTACAGGCCCGAACTGCCACGGGCACCAAGACACCCAGAACCTGTGTATCATGAGTCACAGAGCAAACAGGCCTCACTGTGCCTGGATTCCCACCCGAAGCACAGAGCTAGCTGTGGACATGACAGCGTCGGAAGATAAAGCAGGCGATTCTTCAAGGGACTTTTCATTTTCCACCTATCTGTGTACCGAGGAGAGTCATAACATAAAAGCTGTATTTTCATCGTGAAATAGTTCACAGTTAATATCAATTCATATGTTCAGTAACTTCTCTCAAGGGCAATACACATTTTAGAATAATTTATAAAATATTTTTCTCCTTAAAGAACATTATATGTCCTCTAAAATAAGGGGTGATGGGTTTGTGGATGGATGGTGGTGTGGTGTGTAGTAGGCATGCAAATATTTGTGTACCGAATCAGTGAGCTCAAACAGGCATACGGAGGCATGGAGATGTAGCTTAGCAGTGTAGCTCTTGCCTGACATGCTTGCAGCCCCCACACATGCGTGCTCACACGTGCGCGCGCACACACACACACACACACACACACACACACATACACACATACACAGGTGCTAGGGAACCTGGGTTCTAATCCCAGTTCAAACTGTATGTAATAAGTAAATCACTTAGTTTAAGACTAAACTAGTAAACATGTAAACCGCGTGGCATATTAGGAAGTGAGAGGGTTGGGGATTTAGCTCAGTGGTAGAGCACTGGCCTAGCAAGTGCAAGGCCTTGAGTTTGATTCCCAGCACCCCTCTCCCCCCAAAAAACCTCAACACAAAGTGATACTTGCTTTTGGAAAGAAAAGGGTAAAACAAGATTAGGAAAATCAAGACTGGAAATGTGTGCTTAGTTGGTATTTGACATATATGAGCCCTTAGTAAAATATTACCATTATTATTACTTTGTTTTTCTCATCTATAAATAAAAACAGTTGGTCAAATGATTCCTAGTGGTTGGAAAAAATTTGTGTTCCATTTTGGGATTTTGCGGTTAGTGGACTATGTTTCAAATTCCTGAAAGTTATTTTATTTATTAATTATTATTATTATTTTGATTTTTTGAGACAAGGTCTCGCTATGTGGCCCAAGCTGGTTTCGAAATTGCGGTGATTCCTGCCTAAACCTCCCAAGTGCTGGGATTACAGGTGTGAGCTACCACTCCCAGCTAGGAAAGCTATTTTAAATTTTGTAACTATTTTTTTCTTTCAGTGGTACTGGAGATTGGATTCAGGGCCTTTCCCTAGGGTCTTCCTAAATTAATAAGCTGCTCATGCTGGGCTCAAACTTGCAATCCTCCTGCTTCTGCCTCCTGAAGTTTCACAAATTTAGGTTTTTGTTGTTGCTTTAACAATTTCTATTTCTCCTGCGTGTGGTGGCCCAGGCCTGCATTCTCAGCATTCAGGTGGCTTGAGGCGGGAGGGTCATAAAGAGGTCAAGGCTGAGCTGGACTATGTAGTAAAACCCCGTCACAAAAAAGTGTTTTCATGTTCTATGTGATTTCTGTACAACTGTTTTTTAATGATGTAAAGATTATGAAATTAATTTAGAAATACATTGATTCGTTTAAAATGATATAAACGCAATATAAACTTTTAGTGAATTTCAGAAAAATATGTAATATATGAACATAGTATTTGTCTGGCCTGGTTCCTTTAATGTTTCATAGTTTTAATCATCGAGCTGCTATTGTTTTAAATTTTCAACAATATTGGCACCCAGCCCCATTCCAAAACACTCCTGTTGGGAATTGACATAATTATCACTGTTGTCTTAGAATGAGACTTTCGTAGCACACCTGTTAGGACCTGTCCCCAAAGACTGTTAAATATCATTTAAAATAGATGTTCCGCACTGCCATAAATTGTAAACCAGAAAACAGACTGTCCGTCTCAGATGAGTTTCTATGTGAATATTATTTTTTTAAATGAAAGAAAAAAGAAATTTTCATACGCTCAAGGCAGCTTAGCCATCTTGTGTTAACAGAGAACACCAGAACCGGTGAAAATGTCATTGTTACGGCGATCTTACTACTGTCTACTCTGTGCAAGTGTCTGAGGTCCAGCAAAGTGAATATAAAGTCCTAAATGTTCTTGTGTTCTAATACTCTTCCACTCATCATCCTCTTCTATTTATTTTAGCTGTTGTGAATTCAACTTTCACGAGTTCCAAAAATTTTGGTAGAAACACTTCAATACTTTGAAATATACATGTGTTAGTTATCGATTGCTGCATAACAAATTATTCTGAAAATTCAGCCAGCTGAAACAGCAAATGCTTATTAGTTCACACCGTTTTTGAGGATCATGAATCTGGGAGTACTTACTTGTGGGTCTGGATCAGAGTCTTGGACGTGGTCAAGTTTTTAACTGATGGTCATTTCAAGACTCAAGTATGGCAGGGAATGGTGGTACACGCCAGCGCTCAGGACTCAGCAGGCTGAGATGTGAGGATCTCGAGTTCAAGGCCAGTGTGGGCTATTAGTGAGTTCACGGCTGGCCTGGACTATATAGCAAGAACAAAAGAAAGAGAGAGAGAAGAGTTTAAACTAGGGTGGTATCAGAGCAGGTTGTGAAAAATAGTTCAATTCTGGATATATAAGGGTAGAGCCTACAAAATATCCTGAGAGTGAACACACAATGTGAAAGAGAAGAATGAAGGATACTGTGTTAGCTTTCTGCTCTGTGACAAAATACCCCAGAAAAATAACTTAAAAGGAGAAAGATTTCTTTGGGCTCATAGTTTCAGAGGTTTCAGTCCACGGTCACTTAATCAGATCCTGTAAAGGCCCGTGTCATCGGATTCAGGCTGTTCGTATAAACGTGCACACATACGCTGGTATACACACACATACATAGTAGGGTGTCCGTATACGATTCCTGAGCGGTCTGCGTGACCGCCAGCTGACCATGGAACCTGGAGAGTGCCCGTGTCTCAGGATTTAGCAGACGGCCCCCACCCAAGTTCCGCGCAGCAGCTGCTGCCAAGCAGGGACGAGGGCTCTGGGTGGAGGACGGGAGACACGGTTCCGGGCTCCGAGACCGTCTCGCAGCCCAGCCCGGCTGCTCTGCACCGACCGGGGAGGAGGCGCTCACAGAAATGATCGCAGTGGATCATCGGTGTTCTGAAGAGTGAACAGGAAAAGAACGAGGATCCGTGCGCAGATAAGAAGGGGAGGAAGGCATAATCGAAGAAGGAAATGGAATCCTTAGACAGAAATTGAGAGCACATATCAAAAACACTGAAATACAGAAGTGGGAGGCAAATTCTGTCCGGGTCAGTGGAATTTTCTCAATCCAGAGGTCCCTCCTGAGTGTGATTCACATGGCCGAGTATCTGGAGATGACTAAACCGTTTGAAATGATGCCAAAGAAAACAAGAAAGGAGAGAGAAGTGTCCAAAGACTGTACAAGGACTTTTCATTGGCACCGATCCCCACGGTAATACTGGGGATTGTGTTTCTGGAGGCAGCAATTAGCACCATTTAGAACCTTTGCTGGCAGGGCCATGCAGCGCTGTGACTGTGTAAGACTGTGGGGTGAGCCTGTGAAACCAGGAGCGCCCCAGTCCCTGCTCTGAATCTAACTCATGGCAAACAGCTCGTGGTATGACGTCACTGTGATGAAATGACATGGATGGATGGATGTGAAGTGAATCCTAGATCTTGTAGAGAAAATATTCTTGTACCCCAGACTGGAGAGTACTTTGATAATCAGTTGATTTTATTTTAATTTTATATTACACATAGGTCTACTCCCATAGTAAACTTTTTTTTTTTTTTATAGACAAGGTCTAGCTCTGTAAGTCAGTTTGGCTTTGAACTCACTGTGTAGTCCAGGCTGGCCTCCAACTTGCAGTACTCCTCCTGCCTCAGCCTCCTGAGTGCTGGGATTACAGGCGTGCACCACCATGCCAGGCCAGATCCATCACTTCTGAAAATTATCAGAAATAACTGACAATTTATTTTAGGTCTTTTGTTGTCTACAGATAGTGTCTTGTTTTTTCTCTGCTGCGTGCCTGAGTGCTCTGAAGACCTCATCTCCAACCAGGAAGGCCTGCGGGGTGTGCTGTGGTAGGAGCATAGAAGGCATTGTTGCACGCTGGCTCCGAAGGGTGTTGCAGATGCAACCTTGAGACCTGCCCGTTAGGTGGGGGTCAGGATTTCCAAATGCCAACCAGGAAGCAGATAGGCTCAGGGGACTGCTAATCCTGGAAGGAACTGAGGGGCTCACACTTGCTAGGCAAGCGCTTTCCACTCAGCCACACGTCCAACCCAGCTGTGGTTTTTGTTTGGGATATTCTTGATGTTTTAATCTTCTACTTTTTGTGTGTGTGTGTGCTGGGGATTGAACTCAGGGCCTTGTGCTTACTAGGCAAGCACGCAAACCGCTGAGCTAAATCCCCAGCCCTAATGTTCTACTTTTTGCAAATATAAGGAACTATTGTCCTCTCTTCTTCTTTTTTTTGGAGGGAGAGTGCTTGTGCTTGCTAGGCAAGCACTCTTCCACTTGAGCTAAATCTCCAACCCTGTCCCCTTTCTTCTTAAGCTATCTATAACTCATAACAATTTAGTAGACTCTGCTTTTTTTTTTTTTTTGAGATAAGTTCTCACTATGTAGTTCAGACTGGTCTTGAACTTACTATGTGTCCCAAGCTGGCCTCAATCTTATGGCAATCCTCCTGCTTCAGCCTCCCGAGTGCTGGGATTACAAGTGTGTGCCACCATGCCGACAGACTGCTTTTTAAAGCAGAAATGAAGCATTTCTAAGCAGTCCTTTCCCCATGTTCCACACCCCTACCATCCAGAGACTATGATTGCTGTTACAGTTTATATCTAGATGCCCCCAAAGGGCCTCATGTACTCATAGGTGGGCTCTGGGGCCGTGACTGGACTATGCAGTCTTACAGATGACTTGCTGTTGGGCAGCGGGGCCAGCTGGAAGAGACGGGTGACTGTGGCTGTGACTCAGAAGATTCTGTCACCCTCCCAGCCCTCCCTACTCCCTGATTCCTGTCTACCATGCCTTCAGCAGCTCTTCCCCGCCAGGCCCTGCTGCCCTGCCATCCTGCCTTCGAGCAGCCAAGCTCCTGACTGAAACAAGAGCTACAATAAACCTCTCCTTCCTGAAGTTGGGAATTTTGTCCCAGCAATGAAAAAAGTGATTAAGACAATTGGCTATTCCTATTTTAAAGGCAGTATATTTATTTGGATGTGCTTGGAGAGTTTGTCTTTCCTGCCTCCTGTGGGGGTATATACCTGTAATCCCAGCACTCTGGGAGACTGAGGCAAGAGGATCACAAATTCGAGCCCAGTCTAGACAATTTAGTGACTTTGGTGAGACCCTGTGTCAAAATAAAAAAATTTAAGAAGGGCTGGGATGTAACTCAGTGTGTAGGTGTAATCTTCAGTACTGCAATAAAAGAAAAGAAAAAGAAAAGAGCCGCCCTTGTCACAGGGACATAATTAGAAGTATGCAAGAAAGATCTTGCCTGGATCGTCATATTTTAAAAATGATTCATGTTTAAACAATATCAGCAGGTGCTTGTAAGGAGTCGATGCTGACAAAGCCCTTGTGGGAAAACTAGCCCAGCATCTGCTCACAGTGCTGCCGGCCTCGGCGGGGAGTAAGCAGATTTACCTGCTGGCAGGCTTGGGAATCTCAGAATGATTTGGGAGCCTTAAAAAGGAATTCTGCTGGATTTATTGCTAAGGTAGGTAAGATGGAATGGCAGGTTCTTGGCTTGGCTTCTTGGCCGCAAGAAGTTTTTACAAGTCTAATCTGATGTAGCTCAGTGCAAAGGTCCTGGGCTCAACCCCCTGTACCGCGTGTGCACACACGCACATGAGCACACGCACACAAGTTTAATCTGAAATTCCTTATGATAACATCCAGCCAGGCCCGCGAGATAAATTCCCCCTATTGCTACACTGATGTAAATGAACAGGTCAGATCTACTCATGTCACCCCGTGGGGTCTAGGGTTGGAGGAGGTTCCCACCCACTGACTCTGGTAGTGGAAGAAGAACCCTCAGGATGGGTCAGGAAGGGGCACGGACGGATTTATGAGGTAGAACGTGAATGCCTGCACTCTACTCTTTCCTGGAACTGGGAACAGTGTACTTCTCCCGAGGGGGTGGGATCCCAGGAAAAGCCCCCCTCCCGAGGGTACTGGCTCATTTTACAGGTGTAAGCCCACTTTTTTTTTCTTTAAAACAGATAATTTAAGCATTCTTTAAATTCTTTCAACCTGTTCCTTTATCTTATCAAGTTCCTGCTCTTAAAAGTAAGCTGATTCCCGAACTTGAAGTATTCCTGAGGAATTTGGCATGTTATGGGTCTGGAAGGAGAGGAGCCTAAATTAGCCGATGGAATGACGATATGATAGCCTTGGGTAACTTTGACGGGGTCTTGGAAGTTGTAATCTTCCTATTTATTTTATTTTATTTATTTTTTTGAGACAGAGTCTCACTCACTATGTAGCCCAGGCTGGCCTCGAACTTGCTGTGATCCTCCTGCCTCAGTCTCTAGAGTGCTGGGATTACAGGTGTGTACTGCCATGCCTGGTGTGTAGTCTTTTAGAAGTGCAATTTGTAGTTATGGTTTGTATTGTCTGCTTTCTACCTATCTTTGTTTCTTATAACCTACCTCAATTAGACTAGTTTTATTTTGTGACCAAGAGTAACATTTCTTTGCAGTTATTTTATTTATTTATTTATTTATTTTTTGGTGCCGGGGACCGAACTTGGGCCTTGGGCGTGCTAGGCAAGCACTCTGACCACTGAGCTAAATCCCTAGCCCCTCTTTGCAGTTATTTTTGGTCAAAAGGTAAGTGGCTAGTTGGGCATGATAGCATGTTCTGTAATCCCAGCACTCTGAGAGACCGAGGCAGGGGGATTGCAAGTTTGAGCCCAACCTGGGAATTTAGTGACTTAGTGAGAACTTGTCTCAAAATAAAAAACAAGGTGCTGGGAATGCAGCTCCAAGTGAAGGCCCTGAGTTCAACTCACAGTAAGGAGTGAGGAGAGTGAGTGACTGTGGAAAGAAACTTTGCATTTTGATGGAAAAATATTCATCATTTACAGTGTTTGCTGGTCATCAGGTTCTAGCTTGGTTGATGGTCCTGGCATTGTTTTGCACCCCTCTCTAAATGACATATTGCTGATGGGTAGTAAATTCTGTCTTATCTGGCAGAGATTTAAGTGACTTCTACCCCACCTTGTGGAAAAACCAATTTTCATAACTACCTGGAAATTACACTGAATTCAGTTACTTCGCTCAACTGGTCAGTCCTTCACAGATTTCCAGTTTTTTCAATTTCTCTTTAGTACTTGGCTACAATCCTCTAAATTAATGTTTCCGGCAATTTTTTCTCCCTTTTGCCTGAGTCAGCATCCTGGGAACTAGAAACCGACTGCCAGGTCGCGGGGACCCTAGGCCACCCTGAAGCCAACCTGAAGAAGCCCTGCGAGCTGAGCCCAGGACCTGATAGAAACTGTAAACAACCCAGCGTGTAGCGGCCGGCGTTGGCCAGAGTTCCCCACAGACTCACCGCTATCTGGACCACCCGGGCGTCCAGGGTGATTCCCTGGGCCAAGCCTGGCCTTAGCTGGCTGCAGCCAAGACTGAGCAGCATCACCAACATCACCAACTCCAATCTTATCTTTTCTTTTCTCCATGGTGCTGGGAATTGAACCGGAACGCTTGGTGGCTGAAGCAGGAGGAAGAGTCACAGACAGGTTGAAGCCTAGCTGGAGCAATTTAGTGACTTACAAGATAATATCTGAAAGAAAGAAGGAAAGAGAGAGAGCAGGGAAGGGCTGGGGTTGTAGCTCTGTGCTCCAGGTCTTACTGTGTCCCTAAATTGCCCATGTTACAGGTGAGTAGGCCAGAAATAGTCCAGGTCCTTGTGTAGGAGGAGGAGGAGGAGGAAAGAATTCCAAGTGCACACTCTGTGGCAGGTAGCTGTGGAGATCTGTGGTAGGTTTAGTGGAGATCTCCAGGAAGGCAGCAGCCCGGAGGAGGGAAAGAGAAAAGGGTGGGAAGGGCAAAAAGGGTAGGCACTCTTGAGGGAAAGGGGATGGCAGGAGAACGCGTCTGCTAGCTGCAAATGTGCTGCAAATGTTGTGCCTGCTAACTCAGGCTCCTTGGTTCAAAGGGCAGCCGTCTCTGACTTCTAGGTGCCTCCCACCAGAGCGCTGCCCCCCAGGGTGGGGCGATAGGCTTTTGCTACTATGTTTTGTACTTCCTCTGAGAAGGTGGAGGTGTAGATAATCCTTAAAATGTTTATGTTTATGGTTGGGCTTTGGGGGAAGGGAGTGGCTCACTGGGCTCCTTTGTTTCTAACTATGCTACCCCAGCTAGGCTCTAATTTGCCATCTTCCTGCCTCAGCCTCACAGAGGGCTGGGATCAGGTAAATGACTATTAAATTGGTAAAGAGAGCACAGGAGAGTTCTAGTTCTGGCTCTCCACCTACCACGTGCCATCTCTTCACAATCACGATGCCGGTCCTGGTCCTCCAAGGTCAAGCAGGATCTTTGATAAAGTAGCACAGCACAGGGAACTTGGTTCACCAGATCAAAACTGTAGATCTCACCATGGCTCCATTAGACAGCAGGAACACGGCTGCTCTGCTTAGCCGGAAGGGCAGCCCACGAGCTCACAGATGGTAATGTATCTTGTTAGGTACACATTTATTTGGGGCTCAGTGGTAGAGCACCTGCCTAGCAAGTGCGAGGCCCTGAGTTCGATCGCCAGCACCAGCCCCCCAAAATTCACATTTATTCAATGTTTATTGGGTTATAGGATCTGTAGTAAACGAGGAGGGTTAGGAGGAGATGCAGTATTGTTATTCCGGGATTAAAGCAAAGTCGGTTGTGGTGGTGAAGACCCATAATCCCAGCATCTCAAAGGGTGAGGCAGGAGGACTGCAAGT
>PVJO010013388.1:35327-52037 GCA_004026905.1 Hystrix cristata
TGGCAGTACTAGGGATTGAATCCAGGGTCTTACACATGGCAGGCAATTACCACTGAGCAACATCCTTAGCCCTTTTGTTTTATTTTGAGATAGGGTCTGTCTCAAAAATTTAAAGAAGGGCTGGGGATGTGGCCCTACGTCAGTGACGGCGAACCTCTCAGAGCTTTCAGCGGTAACAAAGAGCCGGCCACAGCACGCGTGCCACAGGCATGCCACCGCTGCCCTGGGTTCAGTGCCCGGGACCCACCCAATCCCCTAAATTAAATTCCACTGAAAGTCCACTTGGAAGAGAAGCATTACGAAGAGCCCTCTCAGATGGGAAACAAGTGCTGTGCCTCAAGTGTCCATGTACATTATGCATTTATTTACTTACGGCACAGGGGATTGAACCCAGGGGTGGGCTCCCACTCAACTGTATCTTCAGCCCTTTTTATTTTTTATTTTTGAGAAAAGGTCTTGCTAAGTTGTCTAGGTGGCTTCAAACTCAAGATCCTCCTGCTTCAGCCTCCAGAGTAGCTGGAATTACAGATGTGTGCCACCATCCCCAGCTCTCCCTGTGCATTTGATTACTGCAGACAGTTGTCACACAATCCTGGCCTCATCACTGCACTGAATTAGTAAAACAACTCATGCTCCCTGCTTTTATTTAGATTTCTGGTCATGTGGCCACACAAAGGAAAACATTGTGTGACGTGCATCGGAGCCAGGGGCAGGTGCCGAGCTGTGGTTCTGGGGCCTGGCATCTGTCTGAGGTCTGGTTCTGGCAAGTAACTGGATCTCTGCTCTCTCAGATGTCCTTCAAGTGTATAATAGGGCTGAGAAGCAAGGACAACTCACCAAGCAGCACGAAAACCAGAAACAGGATGAGCCGGTGTTGTGTGCGAGTGTCCCAGAGATGCGACAGGAAATCGTGGGGTCCAGAAGGCACCAGGTGCCACCACCGTCTGATAGTCACCCCTGCCTTTGTCTTCCTGAACAAGATCGAGAGACATCTGGACAGTGGGAGGCAAGTGGAGAAGGCAGAGCCAGCAAGGAGGAAGCCCGAAAGTGTTTCAGCTTCCAGAGACTAAACCGGAAACAATTTGGGTGAAACGATTAGATTTGAGAGACACCTAAAGGTAAGCAAAAAATGTAAAGATAGCCATTCTTGAACAAGGTCTGTGGTCGGAGTTTATGGCAAAATCATTTCCGTCCTGGAACAGAATGAAAGGGGTGTGTGTAGCCCAGATGACGGACGCCAAACCGTGACACCAGAAGATACGGGTGGAGGCATACAGCTTCATGTGCCAGGTGGGATGTAAAGAACATGAATTTCTTCAGGTGTTCTTTGTACCCAGGACTGAGGCAGGGGACATACTCAGACTGGGTGGAAGAGTAGGAGAACCTAAGACTCCAGGTGATTGCAGATTTAGCCTGTTTCTTCCCTAAAAGCATTTTTTTTTTCCTTCCACCCTAGCCAGAATTAGTGTTTTGTGGTTACCCTCTGAATTTTGTGTATTAGGGCTGCCTCTGACCAACTCTGGCAAGGAAGACTTAAATCGGAATTGTGCTTTTCAGTTTTTGGAAATGAATGAAGAAGGACTTAAAAAGAACAAGTATTTCCAGTAGTTTCAAAAATGGTAGTGTGTACTCATGAGCCAGGAAAATTTACATCGAGATGGTTTTCTTACCTGTTCTGTACTTAACTACTTCCTTTAAAACTTTATAGGAGAATTTTAAATTCTAGATTTCCTTAATTAACTTGGATTTCAAGTGTTTCTGTCTGTATTTGTTATTTGTGATAGTTCCTTTAGAAGGCATTTCAAATTTGCATTAAATAGACTAAAAATAATTTTAGTTTAAATTTGGTGAGTGGATTACAGGGAAGAATTGTTGTCTAAAACCACATGTCCAAGCAGCATAATTGGTGTGTTGTATTTGTTCCACTGTTCAATAATGACAAACTGCACAGTGCCTGCTCGCTTGCTGGCACCACTCCAAAGCCCAGCACAAAGTCTTCCAGCTTTCCCTGGTTTCTGAAAGGCCCAGGAGAGCAGCCTGCAAGTGACAATGAGGAATTAGGAAACACATGTATCTGGTGTAGTGAGTGATCTCTATCAACAAATGATTATGAGAAAAATAAAAAGTAAAATACAAAATAGGTCCTGTGTCAAAAGAGGTAGTAAAGCAACCCACGGGAGCTAGACTTGGCCCATACCTGTAATCCCAGCACTCTGGGAGGTTGGGGCAGGAGGATTGCAAGTTCAAGCCCTGTCTGGGGTGATTTAGGGACTTAGGGAGACATTGTCCCAAAATAAAAAGGGCTGGGGATGTACCTCAGTGAAAACGCCTTGAGTTCAATCCCCAGTACCACAGAGAGAGAGAGAGAGAGAGAGAGAGAGAGAGAGAGAGAGAGAAGAGGGAAGAGGGAAGAGGGAAGAGGGAAGAGGGAAGAGGGAAGAGGGAAGAGGGAAGAGGGAAGAGGACAGGAGAGGAGAGAAGAAGAGAGGCGAGCAGTGAAGGGAAGGGAAGGGAAGGGAAAGAAAGGGAAGGGAAGAGAAGAGATCCCTCATGATTCTGATAGGGGTACAGGAGTTTCCTGTTGTTGGTTCCTTGTTTTCCTCTTTCTTGAATTACTTGCCTTGCCTGATGGATTCATTCTGTTGCAATTCCTGGAGTTGTAGTCCTTGTATTCTCTTTCTAGACAAACTCTGGTAACCATCAACCTGCCACCTTTAACCATATGAACTAGATTTGTGGTTATATAACAATATCCAAAATAAACCAGAAACTTGTATACAGTAAGTATGCTCTCAATATGGTGATTTTACCCTTAAGGGAGAAAATCCAAAAGGAATTAGGAGGAAAAAATAGAGAAATAGAAGAAGAGAAAGAGACGAGAAGCAAGGTTGGAAGACGGGAAGATTATAGGGAAACTAGTAAAGAAAACAGGAGGGAAGGAGAGAAGGGGGAAATAAAAACAAGAACAAAACAAAACCATAGCAACAAAAAGACTAGTAACAATGTTCAGTCTCACATAAAAACAAGGAAAAAGAAAAAAAGGAGAAAAAAATAGAAGAAAAGAAGAGAAAATAAGAAAAAAAAATCTACTCCTGGATGTGTCTGCTGTGACTGGCAGACAGAGTGGCAGGCCCAGGTCCGTGTTGATTAGTCCCAGCAGTAGACTTCTGATCGGAGGGTGGAGAATCCCAGCAGGGCTGCAGCTTTAGTCCCACTAACGTTCAGGCTGGTTTATGGCCATGAGGTTGGAACTAGATATGTGCAGCCAACAGCACACCACGTGTCTCCTGCTGTTTGGACTCTGCGGCATCTTACTCTGACACCAGGAGCCAGCAGACGGCGCCACCCGCAGCTTCCCTGAGTTCTGATCTCGGCCCCTCTCCAAGGTGGTGACTGGCCAATCGCCATCTCCTGGGGGACTCTGAACCCAAATAACTCACCAGCCCCGCAGTCCAGTGTCTGCCTCTCCCAGGCTGCGAGCCCGGGCTCAGGGAGGGAGCGCCATCTGCCGTCTCCTTTTGCACTGAGGACTCTCTTTGCTCTCCTTGGGCTTCAGCTCTCACTTCAGATCTTTGCTGGGTCCCGGGAACCCACTTCCCTCCTGCTCTTCCTCACGTTGCTGTATTCCAGTGTTTGGACAACAAGTCTCGGAGAGGTCGCTTCTCTGCTGTTTATTGCTCTGCCCTCTTCCCAGAAGTCCATAATTCTATTGGGGCTACAGGATTTCAGCAATTTAAACATGGCAATTAGCTGGCATGGCGGCATGCACCTGTCATCCTAGCTACTTGGGAGGCTGAGGCAGGAAGACTACAAATTGGAAGCCAACCTGGGCAATTTAGCAACCCTGTCTCAAAATAAAATATAAACAGGGCGGGGATATAGATCAGTGGGAGAGTTCTCCTGGATTTGACCCTCATACTGCAAAGAAAAACAAACAAAAATGTTAAAAGGCGTGGAGGATTACAAAGTTATATTGTAGTAAAAGTGAGTTTTAAACAGTGCTTGAGCAAGGCATAGTGGTGCACACCTGTAGTCCCAGCACTAGGAGGGTGAGGCAGGAAGATCTCTGTGAGTTCAAGGCCAGCCTGGGCTACAGAGCAAGACCCTGTCTCAAAACACCAAATCAAACCAAACCAAACCAACCAACCAAATAAACAACAAAGAACCAAGCTCGAAGGGATGTCCATCTGTAAGGAAAGTCCAGACCCCCTCTGGAGTTTGTAACTCTATGCAGTCCCAGGTCCTGACCAATTATCTTTGACATGAGAATGGGTGGACGGAAAACATTGCTTCTCTGCTGAGCCAACAAATGAAACGCAAGAATATCAAGTGTTCAACAAATCTGAATAAATTTAAATGTTGTTAGATTTATGAATTCAATATGAAATGTGTGAGCCTGACTGATACTAAACTTGTGATTTTTATGCTGGGCGTGGTAGCTCACACCTGTAATCCTAGCACTTGGGAGGCTGAGGCAGGACGATCGCCATGAGTTCAAGGCCAACCTGATCTACATAGTGAGTTCAAGACCAGCCTGAACTACAGAGAGACCCTGTCTCAAAAACAAACGAATAATAAACTTGTGAACAGTGCATACTACTGTTCCCAGCTAAAATACTTCTTATACTGTAACCTGTGATCACTAACTGGCATTCTTTTTCCTTTTGTGGTGCTGGGGATTAAACCCAGGACCATGTACTTGCCACTGAGCTACATCCCCATCCCTTTTAAAGATTTGTTTTATTTTGACACCAAATCTTCTAAGTTGCCAACGCTGGCCTCCAACTTGCCATCCTCCCGCTTCAGCCTTCCAAGAGCTGGGATTGCAAGTGTGTGCCACTACAGCTTGCTCCAACCAGCACTCTTCACTGCCGCTTTCCAACCATCCAAGGGTCTAAATACCCTTTAAAGAAGCTAGAGATCCTCTCACTCAAAGGCGAACAGCATCGTATTCTCCTCCCGTTGGAAGAGCAGGTGTGCATTTTTCAGGTGGAGAAAGGCCTTATGTTTCAGAGGCCTCTATTATCCTATCCCATCCCCTTTGAAGGTGACAGTATTTAAATTATTATCATCTACTGAAAAATTTGGGACAACAGAGTAATATTTATCACTGTATTATTCTGAAGATCAAATGGAATAAGTCCTATATCAGTCCTTTATAAATTATAAAGTAACATGACATTTGTAAGGTGTTGTCATTTAAATTCTAATGTTTAGAGTCTTTACCATAGGCAGGGCATTGTGCTGGTTATAAAGTTTATCACATTAAATTCTTTGGTTGCCAAATCACATGCCCTGGTTATCTACAGACGCACAGAATGGCGAGATCCCCATTTACTTGACTGAATCATAAAATGTGGCACGGATCTGGGTGTTTACATGACTCCAGTCTCTGAGGTGGATTCTGGTAGACCTCTGGATTTCGGATTCACAGAGTTAGTCTCCAGACTAACCCTGTGAGATAATGACTATTACCACTTACATTTCTTTGCTTGGCTGAAGAGCCCTAACAGGCTACAAGAATTAAATAAACCATTCACGGTGACGCGCTCCCAGAGGCTGGGCCAGGAGGATTGTAAGTTTGAGCCCCGCCTGGGACAATTTAAGGAATTAGGGACACCCTGTCTCAAAATAACAAATACGGAAGGGTTGGGGACATAGCTTAGTATGAAGGCCTTGGGTTTAGTTTACCCAAGTCTCAACTTTCGCTCGCTCTCTCTCTCTCTCTCTCTCTCTCTCTCTCACACACACACACACACACACACACACACACACACACGCACACAGAACCCTGAAAGTACAAAAACCCGAAGAAGTATTTGGGAGATGGTTTAATTTCTCATGTCTGTTATATTAAGGACGAAATGTGAAGCAAAATTAGCAAAGGCTATTTATTCATAAATGTGCAGCGAGGGACCTCAGCTATTTCTCTGTCTTGGCAGGTTTTCAGTGGTCTGGGGCAGGTGCATGTCTATAGTGTGGAAACAAAGTAAAAGACGGTCTTCTGATCAGCAAGCTTTGTTAGGATGGGACTCGGGAAGGGGCGGCTTTCTAGATGATTAACAGGTCGATGGTCAGCTGTTGTTTGGCTGCAGAGAGTAAGCAGCCTGGAGTATTTCAAAAGCAGAAGGATTATTTAACACTAGGAGTGGACGGCTGGTGTTGGGGCGAGGGGCAGAGCCAGGAAATTCAGGTTTCTGGAACAAACGAGCTGAAGGGTGCTTTTTGGGGCCCCATTGCATCATGGTCCTCATGGGGAGTGGCTGCCTTAGCAGACAGGCTCGCTCAATTATTCAGTATGAAGATGATTTTGGTATTATAAGGCATCATAACATCTATCACTGTATATGCTAAGCTGAGCATATGTCTTTTAGAAAAGATTTTGTTCTTTTATTGTTATTATTATTATGTTTTGAGATAAGGTCTCTCTATGTAGTTCAGGCTGGTCTTGAACTTGCTGTATAGTCCAGGCTGGCCTCAAGCTCATGGCAGTCCTCCTGTCTCAGCCTACTGATTTCCAGAATCACTGGCATGTACCACCACCCCTGGCTAAAAATTTTAAGGTTGCCACAGATTTCATCTGCATACAGATATGAATGGGCTTATATATTGGGGCATAGTTAATTGTCCAAACACAAGTAAGAGCAATATTAGATTTAAAGAATTCATGGTGTTACTGGCCACTGAGGCCCATATGCGCAGCTGACAAAATTGAAGGGGGCCATTTATTTTGACAAAAAGGAAACAGTATTTATTTACTCAAAGCTAGCTCTGAAGAATAGGAAGAGCCTCACAAATCACCATCTCACTGCGTAGAGGTCTTTCCCAGCAAGCAACAGTGAGGGTGGGGCGAGGGTTTATAGTGAAATAATAGACATATCAGGTTTAGTTCGTCCCTTCCTGGACATGACAGCTCCTTCCTTTGCCTGAGGAGGTGAAACTGGACCCTGACCACCTGGTGCTAGCGTCTGCATATTCTGTCCATTCCACTGGGCTGAGGAGAGGAGGGGGTAGCCGATGATTATTGCCTAGGCCTGAGGAAGTTTGGAGAAGCCACTTGTCTCTGAAGGAAAAAAAATTTAACTTTTCAAGTTCCATTATTGCCAGGCTAGGTGGTGCTGACCTGTAATCCTACCACTTGGGAGGCTGAGGCAGGAGGATTGCTGTGAGTTCGAGGCCAGCCTGAGGTACATGGTGAGTTCAAGGGCAGCCTGAATTACATAGTGAGACCCTGTCTCAAAAAAAAAAAAAAAATCCCATTTTGCCATTCCAGATTATGATGTCAAAAGACAAAATTATACAGTTTAAAGTTCCTAATTGACTCTATTTCCATCCAAGAGTTGAGCAGCACTTCAATCCAGAAGATAGAACAGTGTCTTGATGAACTGATGGGCTGATGGTGTTACAGACAGGAGAGATGAGGCCTTCCCACCACACCACATCCCAGCCCCCTTTTAAAATTTTGAGGCAGGCTCACCAAGTTACCCAGGCTGGGCTTGAACTTGCCACTCTCCTTCCTCAGCCTCCCGGGAGTGCTGGCATGCGGGCCCAGCTGTGGAGTGTTTAATCTCCAAGTGACTTTCTTTCTGAAATGGGAACAAGAAGACAGAGCAGCCGTGGAAACCACTGTACTCACGCCGGTTAACTCAGGTCACCGTTTTCGCAGCAGAGTTGAGACAGCAGGAACTTCATTATTATGCCAGTTGAAACGGGCTTGTTCGGGAAGTCTGAATTTTTAATTCCGATTTCTCGGGAAGGTCAGAGAGAGTTCAGTTTCCGCAATGACTCGGAAAGACTGACTCCATCTTCACCTTCGGCGTTGCTCACTGGGGCCCAGTGTGGGAGCCCCGTCTAGAACCACACCACGGCCTCCTGTGATATTTGTTGACCGCATCCTGGAGTCTTACTGTAGAGCCCCGGGATAAGATTATTCCCGGAGTCAGCTTACTTAGCGTGCATGGTGCACGCGCTTGCAAGCTAATATGTTGTAAAAAGGATGGAAGGCCAGGGTCATTGAAAATATGCTTTGGGAGAAAAACTTGATTTTTTTTTTTTTTTTTTTTGTGCCGAGGATCGAACTCAGGGCCTTGCACTTGCTTGCAAGCTCTAACCACTGAGCTGAACCCCCAACCCCATGGGAGAAAAACTTGACATCTCCTTACTCTTGCATGTGCTTTAAATTGCTTTTATGTACTTTGTCCGGGTAAAGCAAATTTTTCCATGAAAGACATCTTGGTCAGAGAATATGCCTGGTAAATCAGTTTACTTAAAGCTCCTGATGATAAAGAAAAAAAAAAAATAGAAATGTAACAGTGATGCTAAAGTGCCCATCTAATTAATTCTTGGCACTGTAAACAACTTTTTGCTTTTTTTTTTGGCAGAAGCTTTTGTCTTTTTTCACTAATCCTTTCTTAACTTATTTCAGTAAGATTCCTTCAGCTGAACAGGCAAGAAAATATTCTTTGTCTCCTTTATGTAACTTAGTGTTTCCATTTAAATAAAATGCCTTAAGGAAGACAAGATTGCCGAGGAGGCAGGAAGGGAGACTGGAGGAGGGCAGGCCGTGGTGTTGACAGGCCTTCTAGAGGGAGGGCAGGTCGCCCTGGGATTGCCATGAAGGGCTCCTGTCGGCTCTGAGTATGTTTTTACTTGCAACAAAGAGGCTATTGTGCCTCAAAACAGACCTCCGAACAATGACAGAGACACAAGGCCAAGGTGGCCAGCCGGGTGGTTGCTCACTGAACATTTCAGTAACATTTTCAAGGTAATTGGTGTAACTACACGCCCAAACGAAGTTGTTATAATTTCCAGGGCAGCACAATTAGCGGTGATTTATTTCACAGCTCTGTGAGTAGTTCTTTGTTCTGTCTCTTTCCTGAGACTACATCTCTGGGGGACAAGCCTGGCCCGACCTGTCGTGGGTCCTGGCTTCGGGAAACTGCTCAGGTACCACGAGCCGTCCATGATCAGGAATACACGGCCGCTCTGGGTGTGACAGACATGAACTAAATACAAGTGAGTTCCAAGATAGTTAGTTTGTGCTCCGTGGGCTGCTCCAGAAAAAGGCAGGGCAGTGAGTATGGTCTGCTTGTGGTGTCCGGGGCTCCTACTTCTGCAGATCCAACCAGCTGCAGACTGAAACGTGAAAGAAAAGATTGTGGCTGTACTGAACCTATACAGGGTTTCCCCTGAAATTATTCCCTAAATAATGTGGTACACAACTATTTAGATAGTGTTTACATAAAACTAGCTATTGTAAGTAATCGAGAGGTGGTTTAAAACACGTGGGAGTTCACTGAAAACACGGTGACGCAGTGCATAACATCACGTGGCAAATGATGTTGCTCGGTCGCCAGCACATGGTCGGCGTGACCATGGTGCTCCCAGAAGATTCGGTGGAGCTGAAGAGCTCCTCCCACCCGATGGCAGAGAAGTACCACACACTGCCGGTGTGTTACCCGGCACGCTGGTGTCGACATGCCACAGCACTGCTGGTCATGTCAAAGCACCGCACGTTCACTTATGCATGGGACATCATTTTTTTTTTTACTTGTTTATTTTTTGAGACAGAGTTTGACTATGTAGTTCGTGCCAGTCTTGAGCTCACTATGTAGTTCAAACTGGCCTCGACCTCACAGTGATCTTCCTGCCTCAGCCTCCCGAATGCTGGGATTACAGGTGTGTGCCACCACACCCGGCCAAATATATTTCTTAAATAACTATGCTTCCAAGTCAAAATTGCTCCTTGCTCTACGGGTCACAGAATGCAGGTCGTGCTGGCAGGCATGAAAACTGCATTAATCCAGCATAACCAGGCGCACTGTCAGTGAGCTGCCGTGTTCGGAAAGGAACGTCATTGTTTTGTTTGCGACAGGCTCTCGCTGTGCTGCCCCTGGCCTCGACTTTGCAATCCTCTGCCTCAGTTTCCCGAGGAACTGGGATTACAGGTGTGCACTACCAGGTTAGGTTTAGACTTAGCAAAGTCTTAAGAGTTCTGGGTTTGGGGATGATCAGTGGCCTTGACTTCAAGTTGCCAGCTGTGTTCGCCCCTAACGAGACACTTGCCCTGTTCCTTGGAAGGTCTGAAACCCATGACTGGTGCTTCTATAGCTATGAAAGTCTCAGATGGCCTCTTCTTCCAATAGAAGGCTGTTTTGTTTACACCGAAAGATCTTTTAGTAGCATCACTGTTAGGAAAAAGGAAAAGCGGCAGAGGTCAGAGCTCACAGACAGGTTTATCTGCGAGCAAGCCTGAGAGGAGCTGCTCTGGCTGGAGGGACCAGGCCAGCTGCTCTCGTAGAGGGCATGGGCGGGGAGGTCAGAGAAAGAAGGCTGCGCTGTCGCCAGCAGCAAGGCTGAGACAACACAAGCAGTAATGGCTGCCCAAGGATGAGGCTTGGGAAAGCGCGGGGAGCAGTGGCTGCCATCAGCAGCAGGGCTGACGACGGTGTAAGCCCCCAGGTGCAGCCGTGCTGGGAGGGGAGGTGTAGAACGCTCTCTGGTCAGGACAGTGGTGGTCGGATTCCTTCAGCCGCTGTCTCCAGGTCATCAGTGACCCCACCTGGCTTTGCTGGGTAGCTCGCTGCAGCTTCCGCCTTGGTTTTCGTTGTATCCCGCACCCTTGGTGTGGCGATGGCGTCTCTCCTCAAACCCCATTAGCCAACCTCAGTTAGTTTCAACCTTTCCTTCAGCAGCTTCTTCGCCTCTTTCAGCCTCCATGGAATCGAAGAGATTGGGTGGAGGGTGCATGCCTGCCATCCCAGCTACTGGGGAGGCTGAGGCAGGAGACAAGGGTCACAAGTTCGAGTAACCAAGCCTGGGCAATTGAGCAAGCAACATAACATTTAAAGGGGGCGAGGATGTAGCCTAGTGCAAGGTTCTACATTCAATTTTCAGTACTACAAAAAAACAAACAAAAAACTCCCAAATAAAATGAAACAAATCATAAAAAGAACTGGGCGGAGTGAGACATTGCTCTGGGCTAGGCTTCGGCTTGCGAGAGTGTTGCACCCGGCTGCAGGGGTGCGCGGGCTTGTGATCCCAGGGCTCTGGGGGCTGAGGTGGGAGGACTGTTAGCTCAAGCGCAGTTTGGGTGATTGAGCAGTTCAAAGCCTGTCTCCAAATAAAAGATGGCCTGGGGGTGTAGCTCGGTGTGAAGGACCTGGGCTTAATCCCCAGTACTGATAAAAACAGAAACCGAAAAACAAAAGACAGTGGTGGTCTTCTTTCTATCTAGACTGCAGAAGCATTCTCCACATCCACACTGAGGCCGTTTTCCTTTCTTACCACCCATGGGTGACTGGAGCCGCACTTTCTATTTTCTCCAAGAACTTTTCCTTTCCAGTCGCAGCTTGGCTAACTGGAGCTATCAGCTTAGATTTTGGCCTGTTTTCCAGTGGGCCTCGTCCCTGGGCTTACCCATTTCCAGCTCTGTGTTGTGAAGCGAGAGACCCTTCCTCTCACTTGGGTGCTTGGAGCCATTTCAGGGCTCATTACCCTATCCCAAGTTGTTGGGCCTCAGAAACCAGGGAAGCCCCAGGAGAAGGAAAGAGGCTGGGAACAGCCCGCCGTGCATTTCTTAAGTTTGCTGTCCGACATGGCACTGCAGGACGACGCCAATGGTAATGTTATTGGGTAGGTTCTGCTACTCCTGGGTTCATCCCCTCCTTGAGCAAAGAATTGAACGAGGGGGGCAAAAAATGGTTCTAAAGCTTTATTTAAAATTATAGAGAAAAGAAGAAAAGGAAAGTTGAGCATAACAATAGATACAGCAAAATGTGTACTGGGCCCAAAAGGCATGGTAGGGGTTACCGTGAAAAAGCATGATAGTGGTAGTGCTTGGTACACAGACACTGTCTTCCACAGGAGGGGAAAGGGAGAGCTCCTTCCCTGGTGGCATTGTAGAAAAGAAGAGAGAGTGAGAGAGAGTGTGGCTTCTATTTATCAAATAGAGAGTTCCTGTGGAATCTCTCAAGAACTTCCTACTGTCCACGTGAGAGGGCTGGCGCTTGAGATTGGCGCCTCAGGTTGACGTCAGGTCCAGGCCACTCCTCCAGGTCACGTTCTCTTGTCAGCCAGCCTTAGCCGCGCCCTACTCCTGCCTCAGTAACATTCATCACAGATCACCATGGTGGATATCATAATAAGAGAAAGGCCTGGAATACTGTGAGAATTACCACAGTGCGCCCCAGACGGGAAGGGAGCTTGTGGGAAAATGGTGCAGACGGACTTGCTCAATACATGTCACCACTAACCTTCAATTTGTAAAACATGCAACATCTGCAAAGCAAAGTGTAGTAAATGAGGTCTCCCGCATTATCTGCCAGACTGCTCCGATCTGGAATGCCAGATTTCTCTCCTCAGATTCTCTTGGGCAAGTCACTTTCTTCCTGGATCAGCTTATCTAGGGCTCCAAGTCTTCAGCTGCCTCCTTATCAGCACTTACAGACTTGCCCCACACCATCATATCTTCTAAGGAGTGACTGAAACCACCCAGGGCTGGCGGTGAACTCTGCAGCGCAGCCAGCTGCTGGCCCTTTCTCTCCACATCACCAGCAAGCTTCTGCCCGGCCAGGATTGTCATGGTCCCGAGGCGATGTGCCTCTGTGCCTGGTCTTCAGTCCGGCTCATTAGAAGTTTCTTCATATTGGGTGCAGGCCCTTGTTGATTTTTGTTTTGTTCTTTGTTTTTTGAGACAGGGTCTAGCTCTGTAGTTCCTTGAACTCACTGGTCTTGAACTCACTATGTAGCCTAGGGTGGCCTTGAACTCATTCCAATCCTCCTGCCTCACCCTCCCAGAGTGCTGGATTACCATCACCCCCAGCAATTTTATAAGTAAAGGGGTACTCTAAAACAACAATGAAAAGTGTAGTATAGTAAATACATAAACTAGTTACATAGTCATTTATCGGCATCATCAAATATGTATTGCAGACGGTTGTATGAGTTATACTTTTATACAGCAAACTGTGCAGCCCATCGTTGACCAAAATGTTGTTATGCGGCACACGATTGTGCTGATCCAGTTTAGGAAAGAGAGCTGAGCATACTTAGCTTTTGGTATCTTGGTGGTGGGAGGGGTTGGAGCCAAACTCTGCAAATACTGGACGATGGTTTCAGTTAAAGGAAGACCTGGACCTTGGACACTTGGACACTTGGATTTGTTGTTTACCTTTACCATTAAATGTGTGATCTCACACAACAGCAACAACAACACACACACACAAAAAACACAACAAAATGACCCCACCTATACCCCACTGTTTAAAAAATACAGTGTATTTATTGGAAGGAACAAAGGCAAATCCACATTGTTAACCACTCTGCATTTGATTTTTATCCTTCTCAACTTTCCCTCGATTTAAACACACCAACCAGTATATAAGGACAGCTTCATAATGTCCATAATAATAGTTTGCAATTTAAAAAACCCATTTCATCATGTAGGTTAGTGCACACAAGTTTATCTCATAAGAAAGATGATCGAAGTATTCTTCATCTTATGCACTATTGGTCTAAATGAGCATTTACGTTTCTATTACTCTGCTATATGGTAGTAAAATGGAAATGTCCTTATGCATAAATATTATTTCTGAGACTTGGTTTCATTCATTGTGATGAGTGTGATGATGAATTGAAGGGCATACACATTTCTAATTTTAGTTGGTATTTCTGATATAGGAGCAAAAATATGACTCCCAACCTGCTAGATGTCAGTTACACTGAGTTCGTGTTCCCCAAAGTTGAAGAATGAATTCTAAGGAACAAAGGAGGTTAAGAGTAGGAAATTTATTGAGAGACAGAAAGAGAGCTCCTGAGAGACAGGAGGGGACCTGAGTGGGTTGCCAACAAGTCCACTTTTCAGGGGAAGTTTTATAGAGCAAAATCATGAGGCGGGTACAATGTGTGTCAAAATTATGATGAACCAATAATATTATAAGTGTAGTCTCTTAGGTAATATTGATCCAGTGGGGAAGAAGGTCACGTAGCAAATGGACATGGAAAGAATAAAGACATTCCAGGATGGGTGGATCTGGAGGTCTTGGTCGCCCACCTGGGTGACCCAGACTTTATCAGATCAGATGAGTGTGATCTTCAGTTCATTGTTTATCCCTCAGCCAGGGGTGTAGTTCTGGTCATTCCATCCTTATCTTGAGGCCTGACCTTCAATGGATGCGCCTGTAGTCATAATTATAGTGTATTCTCCTCTTGAGTATTGACTCCATTGAGGGCCCAGCCCCGTCTGACTGCCTATAATGTTTCTACCTCACTTGGCTGTCTATACTACTTCTACGTTACTTTTGAAAAGGCTTTTGCCAATTTATGCTCTCAATAGTTTTGAGAGAATGTCCATTTTTCATTTCCTTGCTCCATATGGATTTTTAAAGCTTTTTATTATTATGAAAAATTTCAAATATATAAGGCAGAGAGCTGGGTGTGGTGGCACACAGCTGTAATACCAGCACTCAAGAGGCTGAGGCAGGAGGATTGCGAATTCAAGGCTAGCCTAGCTTACATAGCAAGTCTGTGTCTCAAAAAACAAAGCAAAAGCCTAATTATCTTTCAGTTTCAGCAATCATCTACTTTACTTTATGCCCTTCCATTGCATTATGCTGAAGCAAATTCCAGACAGGACATTTCTTGTGCAAACAAGGGATTCCGCATCTTCACTTCTTTCTAATTGTGCCGTCGTAGCAATATGTACACATCACAGTGTTTCGCCTTCCCACTTTTTTGAGACAAAGTCTTGCTATGTAGTCTAGGCTGGCCGTGAACTCACTGTGCAGCCCAGATTGGCCTCAAACTCTGCTGTCCTCCTGCCTCAGCCTCCCTAGCGCTAGGATCACAAGTGTGCACCACCACGCCTGGCTTATCTCTCCCCGCCCATTTTCATCTTTCAGCATGACAGAATAAAAAAATACAGAACTTCAGCTAGGGGTGTGGATGGCTTATGTGGTAGAGTGTGCTCAGCATGTGTGAGGCCCTGAATTCAACCCCCAGGAACCGAACAAACGAGTGAACAAAAAACTTCAAAGGTTGCCTGTGTGATTTTAATGTACAAATGGAAGATTAAACGCATTTTACGTTTACAGTGCGCTCAGAATTATTTTGCATGGGTTTCTGATGTGGCTGCGGGTACTGCTCTTGGAAACAGAAATAGCTCGCAAGGGAGACACAAGCCTGCGTGGGGCGAGGTGCGTCATGGAGCAGCAGACGCCGGACACTCAGGAAGGCGCCCTGACCGTGCCGCTGCCTGCTGATTGGTCCTCCCTGACTCTGAGAGCGACCGGACCACGATCCACACAACCAACAAACAGTTGTCAGCATGTCAGCCATCACAGGTCCTGGCTGTCCCGAGGGAGGTGACCCAGAGGCTACTTGCCCTTCTGGGTTAGCAGGTGTCAGACAACAGGACTGCAGATTCCTTTTCCGCCCACTACACTCTCAATCAAAACACCACTTTTGATAATCGGGGAATTAAGCCTTCTTTTTCTTTTTGTTTGCAGCCCTCTATCACCCGACCACTGAGCTTCATCTCTGACCCTTTTTATTTTGAGATGAGGTCTCACCAAGTTGCCCAGTAATCCTCCTGCCTCAGCCTCCTGAGCAACTGGGATCACAGGCATTCGCCACTGTGGCTGGAAGGAGTTAATCCAACCTTTACAAGAGAGGTCTTTTTGAAAGGTAATTCGGATTTTGTTCTCTGTCTACTTGAAATCGGTCACGGACTGTCCTTCGTCCTTCATAAGGGTTGCACAAGTCCTGCTCTTCCCTCCATCCTCATCTCCACGACTTTCTCCACTTTGCTCCTTGTCCTCCAACCACACTGGGCGCCTCTCACGTCCTTCCAGCCTTGGTCCCCTTCCCTACCTCTGTGGGGCCCTTCGGGGCCTTCCCCACGATCACCGTGCTTCCTACTCCAGGCTCCTGTTTACTGCCCTCTCCCCGGGCCACCAGAGACTCCCACCGCGGGCCCGCGTCCCTGCGGCCACCCGGCCTGCTCCCCCCGTGACTCGTGTCACTGCCTGTGGTGTAAATCACTCGCCCCTGCAAACCTTTGTTTACTAGCACGTCTCAGCGCCCAGCCCAGCAGACGCCTTATCTCTGCTATGCACATGGTGTTTAGAAAGCAGAAGAAAGGTAGTCACACTGAAACTAAGATCAGAAGGAACAGAGGGACAAGAGAAAAAAGAATAGGAAGAAAAAATGGAAACAAAGCTTTAGTAAATTCAAGGAGTGAGGAGGAGGTGAAGGGAGGGGCGGAGGAAGAAAAGCAGCAGCAAGATATATCATGTACAGGTACAAATCCCCTATGATGAATGTTATCACTATGTATATCTAAAATGTACCAGTAAAATTACAAAAAAAAAAAAAAGAGAGAAAGACCAGAAAATGACTAAGGTTTCCTTGGCCAGGGTGTGTGTAAGAGGGGGCTTTGGAGGCGTTCTTCTCCAGAGAGCCTTTGGGAATTTGCAAGGAGGGAAAGGCCACCTGGAGCTAGTGTAACAAGGACTGGATTCAAAATCTGCTTTGCTCTGCTTCGCGAAGCATAGGAAAATTCCTTTTCTTTTTTTTTTTTTTTTGGTATGGGAGTTTGTATTTTTCTAATATATTGCCACATTTAGTTACTAAGCGAGGATCATTAGAGGTGTAGAAAAATAAGCTAGATAACATCTCAGTGGAACTAGTTTTGGGGTGAGCCTGTTCTAC
>PVJO010013389.1:0-52331 GCA_004026905.1 Hystrix cristata
GTATATCTCTGTTTATTAGATCTTCCTTGATTTTTTTTCATCAGTATTGTGTATATCACATTTCAGCATACAGGTGCAACACAAGTTGTGTTAGATTTGCACCTTCATATTTTAGTTTATTGAGCAATCATAAATGGTATTATAGCACTAATTCTGGTGCCCTTGTGTTCATTGCAAGTACAATTAATTTTTTAAGTTTATCATATGTGACCTTGATAAACTTACTAGTTTGTAAGTTTCTTTTAAATCCTTCAGATTTTTCTGTGGAGACAATCACATCATCTAAAAACAGGGACAGTTTTATTTCTTCTTGATATGTATGCTTTTTATTTCATTTTATTGCTTCATTGCCCTGGATCCTTGGTTTAATACTAATCTTATGGGAAAACATTCCATCTGTGTCCACTTGGTGTAATGTTAACTGCAGAATTTTTCCTTTATCAACTTGAGAAAGTTATCATCTGTTCCACTGAATATCATAACTGTCTGAGTACATTCAAAAGGCTTTTTTCCTCTTAACTATTCTGTAAGTCATATAAGTTTTCAAAGACAAATTAGAGCATTGACTTATGGAGTTTATAATGTAGGTAAATGTAACTCATTTATCAATTTAGTATCATAGCTGGAAGGATGTTAAATTGATCTATGCAGATGCAAGATTTCCACATTTCATATAAAATGATAAAAAGTTAACTGAAGGGGAACATGGAAAATTAAGGAAATATAATAAAATAGTATAGACCAAAGCTAAACATATCAATAGTTACAGTAAATGTTAATTCATTAGTCACTCCACTTAAAAGATTAGGTTGTGTGGACAGCACTATTGTAGGCCCTACAGTAAACAACAACGTTCCAGCTTTGCTCTTATGTTCACTTTGCGCTTTCCTAGGCTGTGTTTGAGCACATGTGGAATGTGATGTGCTTTTGCAATATAAAGACCAATTTCATCCTACAGTTTAGGGATTTTCCTGCTTTTTTTTCCCCTTCAGTACGGGGAATTGAACCCAAGAACTTGCACATGCTAGTCAAGTGTTTTACCTCTGAGTTACACCCTGGCCCCCCTTTATTTTTATATGAATTCCTGTGATCATTTAATTCTTGCCTCTCTTCTAGCTGAAATGCTTTTTTTCTTTTTCCTGTTATTATTATTTGCCTGTTAGGTCTCCCGAATTTATCTTTCGATTTGCTTGTCTTTTCTCTTATTTCCATTCCTTTGTACGTTTGCTATGAGGTTTTTCTTCTCCTTCATTTTACAGTCTGCTGACTTGGTTCTCCAAAGGGACCTTCTTCTTTAATTGATTGCCCAAATGTTTTAGCCCTGCATGGTTTTTGTTTGTTTTTTGTTTACAAAACTTGTTGACTAATTTGTGGGGGAGAGCTATAGTTTGGGGAACATTCTGAGAAGCACTTTCTCCTTTTCCTTCTCTTGTTTCTGTGTTCTATTTGGTGTGTTGCAATTTCTCCACATGTGTCCAGTGGTGCTTCAAGCGAGCTGGGAAGTACCTTCAGTGAGAGAGCCCATGAGGCATGGGGCTGACGGTTGCTTACATGTGCCTGGCAGAAGAGGGGCAAGAAGGTCTTCCATCTCCACTGTGGCGGAAGGGCAGTCTCCAGGCTGGGAGGCACACTGTCCGTCAGTAGGCCCAGGGGCACCGGAAGGAGGTAGGAACTTGCATGGGCCAACCTCTCTGAAGCTCTCTTCTCACATCCTTCCGCCAGGGCCAGCCCATGGGCTCAGCTTTCCCTGGGCCCTAGCAGCTTCGAGGCATGGATGAGGAATATGGGTTAGAATTGGGAGGTGATAGAACCTAGAAAATGCCATCTCTAGAAGCCTTTCCTTTTCCACTTTTGTCATAAATATAATCATTTCTTTTTTAGGATTATGGTGAATCTTCAGAATTTATTCTTTCTGTGAATCATGAATAAGAAATAATCTGTGCAAGAAAGACATGAAGGGAAGGTTGTAAGGCAGTGAAAAGATGTCTAAATTCTGTTCTTCAAGACTCAGCTTGTACATGAAGTCAAAAAATCTTGGTGACTTTAGATTTTATCTTTATTTATTGGGACATGTTAAAGATGTTATCTTTCTGGAAACTCTGTAATGCTTACTCTGCATAGTAATCACTTGACAAATAATAGCATCAAAACAATAAGAAAAACTGACATTTATTACTTGAATAATTATTTTTATATTTATTAATTTAATGCTATGATATGTATGTGTCTGTATCTCACTTATCCTATGATGAAAGTATTAGTATTCTTTTTAAATGTAGTCAAATTTTTTTCTCCTTTAAAAAACTGTATGTCTGGTCAAAGTTTCCTTTTTGGACTTTAATTTTTTCCTATCACTGGTACCTGCTTTTATGTACAAAATAGATATTTACTGAATGTAGTTTTAAATAATGATGAGATTAGCTGACTAGTCAGTAAGTATCATCTGTGTTTTCTTTGTTTGCTCTGAGTCCTGCTGCTTGCTGGGGGGAGATAGCTAGAAAGATGAAGACGTAGCCTGTGTTCTGGACAGGTCTGCAGTACTGCAGATCTAAATCTTCTCATCTCCTACCCTTTAATAAAGGCAGATGTTTTGGGGAAGCTCCTGTAGACAAAAGGACAATTATAGAATCCAACTCATAGGAAAGATTATCTTATTTGTTTTATTGTAGAAATAATATCTTCTACTTAGTAGTAAAATATTAAGACTTACCAGTGACACAAATAAGGAAAAAGTAAAGAAAGTTGCAGATAGCACTAAACACTCTAAATTGTTTGTAAAACCCAAGTCTTTATTTTTAAAAAATGGCATATACAATGAAAACTATAGTACTTTGGAAAAGGAGACTGAAGAAGATATCAGAAAATGGAAGGGTATCCCTTGCTCCTGGGTAGGAAGAACCAATATAGTGAACATGGCCATACTCCCAAAACTGCTATACAGATCTAATGCAATCCCAATTAAATTACCCATAGCATACCTTACAGAATTAGAGAAGACAATCCTAAAATTCATTTGGAACTGAAAGAAACCTGGAATAGCAAAAGCAATTCTGGGCAACAAAAGCAAAGCAGGGGCCATCACAATCCCTGACCTAAAACTATATTACAAAGCTGCTGTAATAAAAACAGCATGGTACTGGCACAAAAACAGACCCCAGGACCAATGGAACAGATTAGAAGATGAAGAAACAGGTCCAAACACTCTCAGTCACCTTATCTTTGACAAAGGGGCCAAACAACCTTACTGGAAGAAAGACAGCATCTTTAATAAATGGTGCTGGAAAAACTGGCTCTCCACATGCCGAAGGTTAAAACTAGACCCATATCTTTCCCCATGCACTAAGTTAAACTCAAACTGGATCAAAGATCTAAATATTAAAACAGAAACACTAAATCTATTGGAAGATAGAATAGGTCGAACTCTTGAAGACATAGGTGTAGGCGAGGACTTTATGAACAAATCCCCAGTTGCCCAGGAAATATCACAAAGAATCAACAACTGGGACCTGATCTTACTAGAAAGCTTTTGCACAGCAAAAGAAACTACCAACAGAGTGAAGAGACAACCCACAGAGTGGGAAAAAATTTTTGCCAGCTATTCCTCTGACAAAGGACTAACATCTCGAATATATAAAGAACTCAAAAAAATCAGATCCCCCAAATTTAAAGACCCAATCCAAAAGTAGGCAGCAAAAATGAATAGACACTTCTCAGATGAAGAAGTAGAAACAGCAGATAGACATATGAAAAAATGTTCAACATCACTGGTCATTCAAGAGATACAAATTAAAACAACCCTGAGATTCCACCTCACTCCAGAAAGAATGGCTATTCTCAACAAATCAGCCAATAACAAATGCTGGAGGGGCTGTGGAGAAAAAGGAACCCTTCTCCACTGTTGGTGGGAATGTAGACTGGTGCAACCACTGTGAAAATCAGTGTGGAGATTCCTCAGGGAACTAGGACTAGAGATTCCATTTGACCCCACTATTTCCCTTCTTGGTATCTTCCCAAAAGAATTAAAAGCATCATACCGCAGTGATCTATGCACACCCATGTTTATAGCAGCATAGTTTGTAATAGCTAAATCTTGGAAACAGCCCAAATGCCCATCAACAGCAGAATGGATAAAGAAAATGTGTTTGTTTTTATACAATGGAGTACTACTCTGCCATAAGGAATGATAAGCTTGAGATATTCCTAGGTAAATGGATGCATCTTGAGACCATACTCTTAAGTGAAATAAATCGGACACACATGTTTCAATACCACATCGTTCCTCTGGTGTGAGAAACTGAAGTATAAATAAAGACTAAAGTGTATTATATTGGGAAAGGGAAGAAAATGTCCAAATGGGAAAGGGAACAAAGGAGGGGGAAAGGAACAGAGGGACAAGATAAACAAGAAATGGAAGGAAAAAATGGAAACACAGCTTTTGTAAATAGGGAGGGAGGAGGGGATCAGGGGAGGGGAATGGGAAAAAAAGAAGCAACAAGATATATCATGTACAGGTGCAAATCCCCTATGATGAATGTTATCACTATGTACGTCTAAAATGTACCATTAAAATAAAATTTAAAAAACGGCATAGAAAATTAAAATGCAATTCACAATGCAGTAACTTAAAAATATCCTAATAAATTATATGGTTAGTAGTCTGATAATACATAACTTTGGATATTTGATTAATTCCCTATGTGACTCTGATATCTTCAGTGTATACCAGCACAATTTCAGAGGACTTAAAAATTAGGTATTGGAGAATATTGTAACTATAATGCTAACATTTATATGTAAAAACTATAAAATAATCTACCTTGATATGTCATTGTATATGCTGTTTCTTGATACTCACCCTGTGCTTGATTTTTTATTCTTTTTCCTGTGGTGTGGTGCTACAAGGCTGAAAACTCCAAGATTCATCTCTCTCCTGGATTTTGGTTAGATCTACTCGCAGGAGGCACCCAGAATAGAAGGTAAGAGGAAACTCTCAGCCACTTGGCTCCCACAGCAGGGCCAGGAGGATCACTGGATGAGCCACAGCGGTGGGAGATCTAGTTGCCCTAACAAGACTGTGGACTCTGGCCCCACAAAATCAGCAAGTGTATGGCCAGTGTCAGAAAAGCGGGCCTCCTGCAGTGGCAGCAGGTACTGCCAGGGCTTTGGCAGATTCAGGAAGAGTGGCAATTCTTGGGCCCTGGCTACCATCTTCATCCTGTTTTCCTCTGTTAGCTGTTTCAACACACTTGCAGGCAATTTCTTGTTAAAATTCCATTTCAACACTTTTGTTACCAATCAGGGGGCTTGAAATAACTTGAAAGCTTTCTGTTTTCCTGCCTGGAAACCCATTTGCAGGTAATAAGACTTTTAGATAAGGGCTTCAGTTATAATGAGGTTGACTGAGTTAAGATAGAACAGAAAAATATTTTTATAAGTTTGGCAAATATAACTGAGGGCCTGTCAAGCCATGCTTGTCAAAAATTCCTTCCGGGAGTAGATTCTTTTCACTGTAGCCCAGATTAAGGTAAACTTGTTCCATACAGGCAAAGTCTCAGTTTCTTCACAGTGTAGCTCCTCTTTTTGCTCCCTTTCCCATTTGAGCCTTGTCCTGTCTCTCATGGAGACCACTCAGTATGACACTTCTGACCACCTTGCACCCTAACAAAATAGAGAAATGGATAAAGTACAGTATTGTATCAGTCACTTAATTAATATAGCAAGGATGTTTAGTGCATGATTATCTCACTAGACATTTGCTTCTTAAGCACTGAGTATTTGATGTGGAATTGAAACCTTTTCCCTATGAAGACATTTGTGGCATCGGTAGATATTTTTCATTTGTGTTTTGCACACGTCAGTGGATGTCACAGCACTGTACTAGCAGAACTAGCTTTGAAGTCAGCCTAGATTAGCTAAGAGTGATGGGATTACTTTTGAGTGAGTGGCTCTCTGATGCTCCAGGGAAAACTGAAAGTGTGCCTCTCGTATCCTTCTCTTAATCATTTATTCATTCTTGCATTTCAACAAACATTTATTGATCATTATGTGTAGTAGGTACATAGGCCTTATGAAGACAGCAAGATGAAAACAAAACAAATGGCGTGCTATACCAGCTGAGAGTTCAGCTGCTCTGTCCCTTGGAGCTTTGGGAGGGTGGGAAGGTAACTTAGTCCTCGGTTTTCTCACCTTGCAGTGGCTCACACTCCAAGGAGTCCTGCCCTCCCCAGCCTGCTGGCAGCAGAGCATTTTCTGTCCCTTCATTCCACACCCCTGACTATGGCCCTACCTAGCGGCTGTGGAGTTCGTATGACTCTTTCCTTCCTCTCCCTTGGGCCCAGAGTTTCCAGATTCTTCTTTGTATTTTTCAGAGTCAAGGTTTTTTCTTGAGCTTCCAGATATATTTTGTATTTTCAGTCTATTTAAGATTATATGCATTTCTGTTTAATGATATATTTAAACCCAAAGATCGTAGTTCTCATAATTCGCACCTCACTTTTATGCCTTTGGTATTATTCCTGTCTATAGTAATGATGTTTCTCACAAAACTGTGGTGAACAAATTCTCTTTATTAATAAAGGTATTCTGTAAAAAAGCCGTTTGATACGATAATAAGGTACTGCTTAATAATCAGAGCATCTTTATAAAAGGTCATCTGATGTATCCCAATTTAAAACAAAGACCAATATAACCATTATATCCAGTACGAACTCAACTTTCTGCTCTACCACCCAATTTAGCACATTTTTGGATTTAACCTGGGACTGCCAAGCAGGACCTAGGTAAAAATGTCAGTGGCAGTGACCAGATGATTGCTGCATATAGTCAAAGCTTCCCTAAATTTATTCCTTGAATTTATTATTTTAAAATAATAAAAGAATGAAGTGAAGTCAAACTGCTTTTGGGAATATTATAGAACATTACTTATTTTCTCTATTAAAATAAATGTCCCTTCTATAATATGGGCCACGGTTATGGATTTTTAGAGGTATTCGATATTGCTCTAATTTGCTAAAATGACTGTGTCCCTGTTTGTGGATTTGTGCTTGCAGGCAGTTGCAGACACAGCGCTCCTGAAAGCAGAATCTGAGAAAAGGCTTGTGACTGCAGAATTTGTGTGGGAGTTGGGCTTGGGTGTGAGGGGTGAGGGGACATCATATGGGCGGGGTTGAATTGCTGACATGCACTGCCCTAGGTAGCTTGATACCCCTAGGACCTTTGTGTCAGCGTGGAGGATGCTCCTCAGCATTGTCTGCCTCAGGAGGAAGGGAGAAGTGTTTGTTCCTTACAGCCTTCGTGGGCGGTGTTGCCTCTAGGGTGATGTAGCCCCTGCCATTTCCTTGAGCATGTCTGGGGACGGGGCACTCAAGCCACATCCCCAGAGAGAGCATTCAGGTGGAGGTATTGTAGGAAGTGGGGCACAGCCTCCAAGGAACTGGCCCCTGGCTATGGCAGGACTCAGACACAAGGCTGGGGAGGTTGGGAGACCCATGCTGGAGCATCCAACACACAGTGCTTAGCTGAAGAAAGAATTAGATCAAATAGGGTAAAAATTATTCATAAGGAAAATGATCCTATTTGAAAATTGTATGCTTTCCTTGGCTGCTAATATCTGTATTTCCACACTTGATATAAAGACGAGTTTCAGAGTTCTAGAGATCATTGAGTTACTTAATTAAATATAATAAATCTGATGTTTTAACAGTAGGTGGGATGATTAATTCTGCCTTCCTGAATCTAGCCTCATTTGGAACTTACCCCTGGGGCTCTTTATTTGTACATTTATAAATTATGAACTCAATGAATCTAATATTTTGCTGATAATGGGTATATAATGCATTTAGGCTTACTTGCCTTAAGTAGATACTCTTGATAATAATTAGGATGGGAAAAAGAATATCCTTTGTCATGATCTATATGTCCAGACTCTTTTATTCTTCAACTTAGTGATCATAGGATTATTAAAAGCATGTGAATATAATACCATCACAAATTTAAGCTATAAATTACAAAAATAAAAGAGTGAGAAATGAAAACATATGGCAAGTACAATAAGTGTCTTTGAAGACACATAGAAGAGTGGATTTAGAGGTAAGGATAAGAGTAGGGGCATCCGGAAAGATCTTCCAGGTCATTTTGACTTTCGTGCCATTCAAAACCCTCCATGGCTTCCTGTTGCTTTTAGGACCGAGTCTCCACAAGTAGATCCCGTCTCTCTTTCCAAACCTGTTCCCCGGAACTTGCTTTTAGGAACTCTCCTCTCCAATCCACCTGACTGGGGTTTTAGAAACATTAATTCACCTTGTTCATGTTAAAAGTCTATGAGGGAGGTCCCAGCATTATCCATGTTTCACAGATGAGGAAACTGAGGTATGCATAGATTCAGTAGCTACTCACCCCAGTCCATCAGATTGTAAGTGGTGGCACCAAAGTCTGAGCTGAAATCTGGCTCCTATCTCTGGGCTCTTTACAGTCACATCCCTGGCTTCCGACTGTTCCGAACTTACCTTGGCATACTCAAGTGCGGTTTGCCCTTGTGTAGAATGTACGCCTCCCTCCTTTCTGCCTCTTTAAATTCTACTGGGCTTTTAGGCCTACAACCATGTACACTCTCTTTGCTAAAGCCTTATGTGGCTATAGCAATGCCCAGTCATCTCTTGTTTGGGTCTACAGGGTGTTGTCGGCCTGTAGAATTCATTTGGCACCTGCCACCTTCTCTGAAAATCATCTCTGCATTTCCCTTTAGTCTAGGTATATCCTCATTGAAGATAGACCAGAATTCTGTTTTTATCATAGAAATACACAGCTTTAACTTTGTAGAAGAGTCGATGATCAGGAGACCCGCATTCTGGAACAGGACCCCAGAGGACAGGGCCAGGGCCTTGGTCACCTCTTTGGGTCTCCTGTGTTGTCTGACACCCCCTGTACTTTGTGCATGGCTCAGTATTTATTGATTTGAGTTAAAACTGAGAATTTGGGATGATTCTGGCTGCCACAGCTTCATTTCTATTATTTATTAAAATGAAAATTTAATATATAATCTATAGTCAAAATAAATGCAGGTTAGCAATTTTAATACCAGATAGGACAAGTAATTTCAAAAGTGTGAAGAATTACATTGTTGTATTGGAAATGTTTCTATATTCCTCTTTTTTTTTTTTAGTTCTTAATTTTTTTCTTTTCTCCATATTTTATTTTTCATGTAGAAAATTGTATTTTCATAGCAAATTTCCAGGGATCACATCATAGTATTAATTGTAAATATATAGATATAAGTAAAAATATGCATTCTCTCACACGAACTAAGAATAGGTTTTGAGAGGTAAAAGTGGAGGGTAGTTGAAATAAACAAAGGACGTTTCTTTTCTACTTCCTCTTGTCTACTCCTTGTTCAAAAGCCAAAATATGCTTGAGTATGTCCGAACCCTGGTATGTCGCTGAAGGAGAAGCAACTGGACCCCAGTTTGCTTCTCCTTCGCATCAGCACCGAAAGGGCAAAGGAGAGTAGTTTCCTTGAGAAAGTGGCATTGTTTGGGAGGATGTTTTCTTCACATTGGGTTTCTGGAAATTCCCTACTCTATTCTTGTCAGAATCTTGGCCCTTTCGGTCTTCACACAGCTTCAGTGTATTTACTAAATTCTGTTTGTTGAGATTAGCTGTGGAATTAACAGCCACAGGCTCTTTCTTGAATGAGAGGGACAGGGCACCATAGTGCTGTGCTCTAAACCACCCTTTCCTCCCAAGCCCCGAGCTGAAGATTGAAGCAAGTCCTCTACCACCGAGCTACCCCTGCAGATAGCTACTCCTGCTGATTAACTACCTTTTGTCTCAGGCTTGCATTTCCTCTCTAGTTCTCTAGAGAGCTCAATGGGCAGAGGCCTGCTCAGGCCACCTCATTTAGGTGGATTTTGTGGGGTTGGTGAAGGTATATTTCAGGGTAGGAATGGGGTGGAGGTTGTGTGTGTGGGGGGGGGGTGGCGAGCTCTTCGGGATCCCTAAACACAGCTCTTGACCGGTACCTGCTCCATTCATAGTCTGGACTTTAGTGAAATTCACAGATATCTAGATGTTTGGATGAATAGTTCCATCAGGGAAACTCAAAACAAAAATGAAAGTGGGAACAGGTATAGTTTGAAAACCATTTGCCCTGCCCTGATCATGCCATTTTAAAATTTAAAGTGGGCCTTTGTTTCTGACTTTGCTTTCAAGATCTTAGAAGCAAGATTATAGACTGTAGACTTACTGTAATAGATATAGTCATAGCTCTTATCTTAATTGTTTGCTTCTGTTTCTCACCTCATGGGCACTGATTGATTTAGTTTCTTTTAGCATACTTTACTAATGAGAGCTGAACAGGCTTGCTGATTGTAATGAAGTCTGTTTGACTTGGTTAGTATCATTTAAAATTGGGGTTTTATCTGGGCATGGTGATGCATGCCTGTAATCCCACCACTCAGGAGGCTGAGGCAGGAGGATTACTATGAGTTGGAGGCCAGCCTTTCCTACATAGTGAGTTCAAGGTGAGTCTGAGGTACACAGCAAGACCCTGCCTCAAAAAAAAAAAGCTATAATTGGAAGTTTTAGCCAATGAGATGCATGTAAGTGTCTATCAAATGATGAATGGAAAAAGAAAATGTATCTGTATACAGTGGAATATTATTCAGCCATAAAAAGAATGAATTTCTGTCATTTGAGCCAACATGCATAGAACTGCAGATCATTATGTTAAGTGAAGTAAGATAGGCACAGAAAGACAAGTACTGCATAATCTCACTTTCATGTAGAATCAAAAAGTTGATCTCATAGAAGTTGAGAGTAGAATGGCAGGTGCCAGAGGCTGGGGAGAGTAGAGAAAGGGTGGAGAGAAATGGGGAGAGTTGGGCCAGTGGGTACCAAGTTATAGTTAGCATCGAGAAGCTATGGTAAGCTATTGCACAGTATGGTGAGTATATAGTATAGTGATATAACATGCATTTCAAAAAGCTAGAGGAAAACATTTTGAAAGTTTTTACCAAAAAGAAAGACTATATGTTTAAGGAGATAAGTATGTTGAACCTGAATTAAATATTATTCAGTGTATATACGTGTTGAACATTATATGATACCCCACCTATATATACAACTTTGATGTTTTTATGTTCCAGTTAAAAAAACAAATTAAAATAAAAACATATTACCTATTTTTTAAAAAAAAATTAATTCAAATTGGGATTTTTATTTAACATTTATTTAACATTTTTATTTTTATTTAACATATTTATTTTTATTTAACATTTATCCCATGGTTTTGTCCTTTGGATTAAAATCATTTCACACATAATGAATTCCTGAACCTGGAGGAAAGTAGGTTAAGTCTCCAACTGTTTTCTGTTCTTCTTTTTGTTGTTGTTCTTATTTAATTTTTGATCTGTCTATCTATTAGAGTTTGCAGATGTGCCTGGGTGTTGGGTGTAGTACGTGTTGCAGAGGAAGATAACACTTTTGCAGGTGTATTTGGACAGGTGCGAGGTAACTGAAAAACAGTTCGCTGTTCCCATCCTAGAGCAACGTGGAAAGACGTTTCTTTAGGACTACAAGGTACTAGAAGGGCATGACTGCAAGTGTTAAATGTGAGCAACTCAGGCCACTCTGGAAAGTCAAATCAAGCTATTCTGATCCCAGGGGCACTTTGTGAATAAGGGTTTACCTAGGTCACGACAGTAAAGAAATGGAGAGACCCACTTGCTTTTTGGAATATATCCAAATTCTCAACTAAAGAAGTCAAGAGTTACTGTTTCTTCTCCTGGCATCTTTCTTTGCTCAGCACCCATCCATATCTATTCTCCTATATACATACCTATATATACAGTGCTTTGCCTCTAATACAAATCATTTTAAGACATCACATATTTGGAAATGTATGGGAATTTCTTTAATGACATATCACATTGCTTTATCGTGTGATGAAAAGTGAGAAGTAATGGTCTATCATATACTGTCTATAACATATACTCTATGTTTGCATATTATTTGTGGTGGGTGAATATCAATCCATAACTCAAATGGGCAAGAAATGTGACTATATACCTCAATTTAAGTTTTTGATTTTCATCTCTCCATCTGCTGCAATGGGCAGGAAGGCTTTCCATTATCCTCTGCTGGCTTTGTTCCCTGACGTGGCTGATGAGGATCCGGTTAATTGTTCAAGGTGTTGTGGTAGTGGAGGGAGATGTGTTGCTGGTTCCATGTTGCGGTGTTAAGAGTCCTGGTGTCTGTGTCCTGTTCAGGCCCCACTTTCTGCTTAGTGTCATTTTTAGAGTATGGAAATCATTCCCTCATCTGTCTATGGTCCTGTCTTCTTAGACATACAAGGCAGCTGGTCTCTCTTTTTTGTTCTTGGGAGGCCTGCAGTGTTTTCTTTTCTTCCTTCAAAGCTTGAGGAATCCTTTCTTAGTCTTCACATGTATGCCTGTTCAGTCATTTCCTTTGCAGCTTTTGGAGAGCGAAGGTAGGATTTCTGCCATGTAGCTCACTCCTGTCTTCCCTTGCATTTGAAACATGGACTCAGATGGGAAGGGGGTTGTTGGGAAAGGGGCAGATGCAGAGGGCTACCTCAGCAGAGGGACAGCAGCTCAGAGTATCATCCTGTGCGTCTTCTGAGATTTAGTCCTGCGTATTTCATCATGTAAGACTACTCCAGAATCCAAACTTTTCTTAAATTACCATTTGTAAACAATGTGAAACCAACAAGAGTTCATCTGCCCTGTTCCTCACCAAATAGGCTCTTTACTAGAATAGACACAAATTGTAAGCTGTGCAGTGAAATTACCTTTCTACTCTAAGTTTCTAAAGACAATTAACTTTAGGTAGCTGGCAAATATACTGTGAAAAGAAAATTATTGTTACGTAGCATGTGAGGCCAAGTTTTTTCTTTCGTCTAATAAGGCACTTCAAACTCTACCTTTTAAAGATATTCCTTGATTAATGTGAATTATATCAGCAGCATGACAAATATTTTTCAAAAACAAAGAATTTTCATGGAGGGAAAGTAAATCAAAAGTAAATGGATAGGTGTGAAATCCATTCATTGCTACAATAATAGGATAATTTGTGTAATAGTTGAAGCATACAAATCCTTTAATGGCTTTTTTGAAATATACAAGAATGAAAAAATCAGTTATGCCTGTTCCCTCCTTCACTGAGTGTTTATTTGAAAAACTCCTTGTTCAGTTAATGTTCTCTTGAAAAATAATAGCAACTCTGTCTGGAATGGAAAGAAGAATTGATTTCTTAGTGGTAAGAATTGAATTCTTACTTCTCAGAAATTTCTATAGTACTGTGGGGAGGGCTGTTTTCCCAGTGATAAAGTTAATCCCTTTTTCTTCCAATAGTCTTGTAATAGCTTATATAGTTACATCTTACTTTAAATTTTTAGCACTTCTAAAAATCAGATGCCCAAACTTTCATCAGATTTCATTTTTCTCCCTTAGATTTACCACTTTCCAGGCCCGCCTCACCTGACCTCTGGATGTCTGTGGTAGAGCTGTGCTTCTTATACTAACTGTGATGAGAGACCAAGTGTCTGAATTTGTCCTCTTGATTCCTGTTTGAATCTCCCTGCGGACTAGAAACCAGCAGCAGGCAGATTGTCACTAGTGCATGGGCCATCTTTTGTGTGTTCTGTGGTCCTGTTCCCATGTCCACTATCTCTGCCCTTCCCTCCGCCATCCTGGGTGTCTTCCTAAACTACTGCTTTTTAAAATGTGGAACTTTACTTTCTTTACCACTTGAGACAGACCCTCTGCACAAGCCTTTCCAGATTTTAGAGAATAGGGGGTTTTGTTTCCCCTTGGAATGAGGCAGCAGAGGCACAGAACAACTGACTGACCTGATCATGGGCAAGACCAACACTTCGGGCGAGTATGTAAGCCTGGAGGGTTGGCAGATCGAGAGATTATGAACATGGCCAGCAGTTCTAGTTCCAAGAAAAGTCCACAGGTGTTATTAACTATAAAACCAGCATGAGGCTTTACTCCAAAAGTGACTCCTTTACAACAGACTAGAGCTGGAGAAGAAACCCAGTGCAGCACCCACCATATCATCAGAGAGTGTTTAATCGGGTACCATTTTGAGAAGGAGTTAATTGTTTAAGACTGAGACACAGGATAACCATGTAACAACTCCACTTCAGGGTTTTCAGTGTTACCTTCCAACAGTTACTGAGTGGGAGACAGTCACAGGAGACAGCTTTGTCGAGGGTACAGGCTAGACCCCCTGAAAAGTTTAAAGTTAGGCTAGGAAGAACACAAGCTCGGCCTTCTGCAGTCAGAAACCAGGTCCAGCATTTGTGGCTTTCAGAGGTGGCTGGATCTGAAAGTGCTGGCATTATGTTCAGCAGTCTGTTTGAGTCCCCACCCCATGGCCTAAATCCAACAGAGACCAGTGGTCTGATTGCTTTCCCCATCAACCAGCATGAGCAAGGATATATCTAGGCTTGGATAGTTGCCATAGTCTGGGGTATATAGACAGAGGGGCCTCTGGAGCAAGGAGAGCACCTCACGGACTCACAGCCTATAAAGCTAGGTGGAGAAAACTGTAACTTGCTGGATTCTAAGACTGCAGATCCTGGAAAGAAACCACTCATTCAAATATGGAGAGAAAATTTTTTTGAATCAATTTTTTTTCTTTCTTTTTCCTTTCATTGTTTTTTGGGGGGAGATTAGGGGGTGGGTTTTTCTCATTTTTCTTTTTTCCTGATTTTATGCTGTTTTCTCTTTTTTCTTCTTTTTCTTGTTTGTTCTTGTGTGTTACTTCTATCTAATACTTTTAATTTTCTTTTACTCCTCAATAAGCTCTTCTATTTCAGTTTTTTTCTCCTCTTTCTCATCTTACATTGTTTAATTCTTCGAATTTTACTTTTTCCATTCTCTGGTTCTGCACCCCCTCTATCTTTACTGGAATAATCATTAAATGTTATGAATCTTTAGTTAGTTAATTAACCCTATGCTATTACTGCTGAATACTGTCCTGTTGTGAGTGGAGGTATAATTGTTCATTTAAAACATGTTTGTGATATGTCAATAACTGGTTTGTCTTATTATTTATAATTTAACTATGGATTTCTTTTCTATGGTTAAGGGTTGTACATTATTGATTCATGGAGTATATCAATATCCAGTTTATCTTTGATGTGCTAATTGTTGCTGAATTTATTGCTATTTCCAAGGTGGCACAGTTGTTGCTATTTGGTTTTCTCTGTGTGGCAATATCTGGGGTCGCCTTTTGTCATTAACACTACTGTGGCTAGTTTCTGGAGAACTAGGTGCTAAGCAAAATATACTGCAGCTTCATGTTCCAGATAAATGGAGGTGATTGGATCTTGGGACAGAGGCAGAGGTTTATAGTTAGCCGTGCAGAATGCATCACTGAAAAGCAGTCCTTAACTAAAAAGGTTTTGATACTAGTAACAAAGTCTACCACTATGATCAACCTGTAAACCACAGGGAAAGAAAAAGAATAGAAACATGACAAGAGAAGGCAAAATGCCTCCAAAAACTCCTACCTCCACCAATGCTGATCCATGGGGCATAGAGGTGGAGGAAATGAAAAGCCACAAAGCTCAGGAGGATAGCAGAGGAGATAAAAAGTAGATCAATAAGGTGAATGACAAGCTCAGAGAAGATGTACATTAACAGATAATGGACATAATAAAAAAATCATTGGATTTACTGAAGATACTAGTTAAAAGTTAGCTGAGCTTAACAAAATGACACAAAATGTGAATGACCAGTTTAACAAAGAATTAGAGTCCATGAAAAGGTACCAGACAGAAATTCAGGAACTTAAAAATTCTATTGACCAAATGGGCAGCAGAAGTTACCATTGTGATGACAGAGTATCAGAGATAGAAGATAGGACTGATACTAGTGATTAAGTATTCAGAGATATTGTAACAACAAAAGAACATGAAAAATGGATCCAACAACTGGTAGATGACACAAGAATAATCTAAGTTTAATTGGAATTAGTGAAAAATCAGAAGACAACACAATGGTACAAAAAATCTGTTTACAGAAATATAACATAAAACTTTGCAAACATGGGGAAAGTTTTAACACAGATATAAGTGAGGCATATAGAACCACAAATGGCCATGATCAGGAAAGAGCCTCATCAAAATTCCAGAAGTCCAATAAGGACCAAATCTTAAAAGCTGTTAGAGAAAGACATTAATTCAATTATAAATGTAGGCCCATTAGATTTACAGCACACTTTTCAATACAACCCTTAAAGGCCAGAAAAGCTTGAAGTGAAGTGTATCAAGCACCAAAAAAAAAAAAAAAAAAAAAAAAAAAAAAAAAAAAAAAAAAAAAAAAAAAAAAAAAAAAAAAAAACACCTTCCAACCCGGACTGATATGTCCTGCAAAACAATCTTTCCCAATTGATGGAAAAATAAGATATGTTCAAGATCTATCCAAAGAAATTGATGTCTACCAAACTAGCTCTCCAAAAAATTCTCAGACATATCCTAGAAGAAGGCAAATGAAGCTGACAATGGCAAAAAGTCTGATTGAACCAACATACCTGTCAGGGTGAGCAGGTAAGTAGAAGGTGGAAAACGAGAATCTGTAACAGGAAAATAATGCAATGACAGGAATAAGTCAGTACCTTTCAGTAATAGTTCTTAATGTGAATGATCTCAATTTCCCAAGCAATAGACACAGATTAGAAGAATGGGCCAGAAAGCAAAATCCAATTATATGCCATATACAAGAAACACATTGAATCTAAAAATATACTAAAAATGATATACTAAATTTCAGAGGTTGGAAAACAATATTCCTTGGAATGGGAACCCCCAATCAAGCAGGAGTAGCTATCTTGTATTCAAACAAACTGAACTTCAAACCAAAACTGATTAGAAGAGGGAAAGAAGGTCATTACATATTGGCTTAGGGAATAATTCAACAGAAAGAGATATGGTTACAATTATAAACCCATATACACCAAACACCAGCATACCCAACTTCATATTTGTGGACATAAAAGATAAACATCAACACAGTTTTAGTGGGGTGGTCTTCAGTACCTCACTGTCAAAAAGAGATAATTAGACGAAAAAATCAACAAAGACATAACAGAGGTGAACCAAACCTTTAAATAAATGGATTTAATAGATAGCTACATAGCGATCTATCCAACAGTAGAATACACATTCTTCTCAGCAACACATAGAACTTTCTCCAAAATAGGTCACATGCTAGCCAATAATGCATGCTTAAGTAAATGCAGAATACTCCTTTTTGTCCTATCAGATCATACTGCAATGAAATTAGAAATAAATGGCAAAAGAAACCATAGAAATTATGCAGATGCTTGAACATTAAACATTGTACTCTTGAATAATCAATGGGGCACAGAAGAAATCAAGGAAAACATTAGATAATTCCTAGAATCAAATGATAATGCCAGAATAAAATATCAGAATTTATGAGACACAATGAAAGCAGTCCTCATAGGGACGTTTATAGCTGTGAATGCTAACATCAGAAAAACAGAATTAACCCAAATAAATAACCTAATGATTCATCTAAAAGTCCTTGAAACATAGGAATGATCCAAATCTAAAGGTAGGGCAAGGCAGGAAATTATAAATATCAGAGCAGAAATTAATGAAATCTAGACTAATAAAGCAATACAAAGAATCAGTGAATCTAAGAGCTGGTTCATTGAAAGCATACACAAATTAGACAAACTCTTAGTCAATCTTGTCAGAAAAAAAAGGAAAGAAAAGACCCAAATCAATACAATCAGAAATGAAAAAGATGAAATCACAACAGACATTGCAAAAACCCAGAAGATTATTAGAAACTACTCCCCAACCCTATATTCTGATAAATTGGAGAATTCAGAAGAAATGGATAGATTCCATTTCTATATGGCATATAGCATACATGAATTATCAAAACCAAACCAAGAAGATATAAAAACTATATAATCCAATAACAGCCACTGAAATTGAAGCAGTAATTAAGGAACTTTCCAAATAAGAAAAGCCAAAGTCTTGAAAGATTCATTGATGAATTCTTTTTTTTTTTTTTAATTTTTGGTGTTGGGGATCGAACTCAGGGCTTTGTGCTTGCCAGACAAGCACTCTAACCACTGAGCTAAATCCTCACCCCCTCATTGATAAATTCTATAAGAACTGTAAGAAGATCTAATGCCAATGCTCCTCAAACTCTTTAATAAAACTGTAGGGAAGAAGCACTACAAAAGTAATTCCTGGAAGGTAGCATTACCCTGATTCCAACAGCAGACAAATATCTAACCAAAAAACAAAACAAACAGAACAAAAAACTACAGCCTAATTTCTTTAATGAACATAATGAAAAAAAAAACCTCAACAAGATACTGGCAAACAGAATGCAACAAATCACCAAAAAGATCATACATCATGACCAAGTAGGCTTCACCTTAGGGTTGCAAGAATGGTTCCACATAAACGTATCAACAAAATAAATTTATCACATAAACAGGAGCAAGGACAAAAAGGAAAATCATATGATTACCTCAATAGACACAGAAAGGAGCCTTCAACAAAATCTAGCAACCATTCCTGATAAAGACCCCAAAGCAAACAGGTATAGAAGGACTTTATCTTAATCTGATTAAAGCCATTTATGATAAACCTTCTGTCAACATCGTATTAAATGGCAAAAATTTGAAAGCATTTCTCCTAAAACCAGGAATAAGACAAGAATGTCCACTATCATCCTCTTTAATAATGTTCTTGAAATATTAGCTAGAGCAACCAGGGAAGAGAATGAAATAAAAGGGTTATGTATAGGAAGGGGAGAAGTCAAATTATTATTTGCACATGACATGATCCTTTATATGGAGACCCCAAATTTTCCACGGAAAGACTTTTAGAATTAATACCAAATTCAGCAATGTAATAGGATACAAAATCAACACACAGAAATCAGTACTTTTCCTGTAAACCAATAATAAGTTCAGTGAGAAAGAAATTAGGAAAATAAAATCATTCACAATAATATCAAGAAAAATCAAATAGTTAGGAATTAAACTATAGAAAAATTTCTATAATGAAAGGTATAGTCCTCTGAAAAAGGATATCAAAGAAGATATCAGAGAAAGTTATGCCCTGTTCCTGCATAGGCAGAATTGATGTAGTTAAAATGACCGTATTTTCAAAACTGTTACACAGATTAAACACAAAGCCCAATCAAAATATCAACAGTATTGCTCACAGAATTAGAGAAGACAATCATAAAATTCTTATGGAACCAAAAGAGACCTCCTAATAGCACAAACAATCTTGAGTAACAAGAGCAAAGTAGGGGCTATCACAGTCTTAGATTTCAAGTTATATTACAAAGTTACGGTGATAAAAGCAGCCTGATACTGGCACAAAAACAAATGTGGACCAATGGAATGGAATAGAGGATGCAGAAAAAACTAGACAAATACAGTGATCTGATCATTGCCAAAGGGGCCAAAAACATGCTCTGAAGGAAACAGCCTCTTTAATAAATGGTGCTGGGAAAACTGGCTATCCACATGCAGAATGTTGAATCTAGACCCATATCTGTCACCATGAAACTAAACTAAAATAAAAATAGATCAAAGATATAAATATTAAAACAGAAACACCTTATCTGTTGAAAGATAAAATAGGTGAAACTCTTGAAGACATAGGCATCACCAAGGATTTTCTGAACAGAATCCCAATCGCACAAGAAATAACACCAAAAATAACAAATGGGAATAAAAAACTCCTCCAAACAAATGAAATGACAAACAGAGTGAAGATACAACTTACAGAGTGGGGAAAATACTTGCTAGCTATTCCTTAGACAGAGGACTGATATCTAGAATATACAAAAACTCATAAAAATTTGACCCCTCCCCCAAATATAAGAGCCAATAACTGAGTAGATACTTCTCAGAAGAAGAGGTAAAAATGGCCAGTAAATGTATTGAAATATTCAATATCTTCAGGCTTTAGAGAAATTAAACCAAAAATTAAAATTACACTGAGATTAAAACAACACTGAGGTTCCACCTTACTCCAGAAAGAATGGCTATTATCAAGAAATCAAATAATAACAAATGATTGTGAGGCTTCAAAGAAAAAGGGACCCTTCTATTTTGTTGGTAGGAATGTAAACTAGTACAACCACTATGAAAATCTCTGGAGATTTCTCAAAAAACTAAAAGTTGAAATTCATTTGACCCAGCTATTCCCCTTCTAAGTATCTTCCCGAAAGTGTTAAAGACATCATATTATGATGACACATGCATACCCACGTTTATTGCAGTACAATTCATAGTAGCTAAATCTTGGAAGCAGCCTATATATCCTTCAACAGATGAATGGATAAAGAAAATGAATGGAGTACTTCTTTGCCATAAAGAAGGATAAACTTGAGTCATTTATAGGAAAATGGATGCATCTGGAAAATATAAAGATAAGTGAAATAAATCAGACATGCAAGCCTAAATATCACGTGGTTTCTTTTATGAGATATTTGAGATACAAATAAAGAGCAAAATAGAAGCTAGATAATAGAAAATAGGGAGATAGACCTTTTGCAAATGGGAAGGGGATGAGGAAATGGAGGGAGGGAGAGAGAGAGGGAAAAGAATAAAAAGATTAAGATGTGTTATGTGCATATGCCAACTCCCCATGAAGACTAATCATTGGGTACTGTGAATATTTATTACTAAAAAAAAAAATTGAGAAAAAGAAAAGGGAACTCTACCCAACTCATTTGATAATATTAGCTTAATGTTGATAACAAAACATTTCAAAGGTCATACAAAAAGTTAGAAGTTGAGGGCTTCCCCAAGGTCATGCATTTAGAAACTGCCAGAACCAAGACCCACATCCAGTTTCCCCAATACTGAACAATACGCTCTTCCTAAAATTATACCCTGACTCTCTGGGTATAATTTTAGACTCTGGCAGTGTTTTCAAAGCAGCCTCTGGAGATCAGCTGGATTATTTTTATGAACACACTATACACACCCAGGCTTTCCTACTGGGCTTATTTAACCTGTGCCCGAGAAGTCTAGGGAAGATGGACCAACTGCCTACTGATACTGGATGAACTGTCAGGCAAGAAAGGTGACGATTATTTCTGTTTTACACCCTACGGCAGAATTAGGATCAAAGTTTGGCAGCTTAGAAGGACTAAAACTGGTTCACTCTGAAGGAGGCATTTCTAAGAAAGCTGCCCAGGAATGAAACAACTGGCTGACTGGGCTTTGATCTAACCAAATGAAGTATTCACTCATTAACCTATCAAAAAAGTATTTGGGATACCACAAATTCTTCTCTCAGACCAAATGTTCCATAAGGTCTTTTCTAAATCCAAGTTCCTAGGAATCTACTACTCAGTGACCTTTTCCCTACTGGTCGTTTCTCTCTGCACATTCTGCCCACGTACCATATTTCCTTGCAATCTGTTTAGAGCTAAAGAAATTATTTCTAATTGAATCCTTTCTTAGCATGGATTTGTTTTCAGTAGACATAATTTATCAAACTCTAAGCTTACATACATTTCTTTCTTGTAGTGTTTTGAATGGGGTCATAAACCAGTGAACTCGTATTGTAGAATGGTATAGAAAGGGATGGAATATGAAATTCAGTGTCATCCATGTGAAACAGATAACTACTTGGGGACTACAACAAGTAGGGAGGGCAGGTATTAACTTAACTGGAACTTGCAACAGAGAGGGAGAGTGAGTTCCTTGAAGTCACAAAGCTGATCAGTGAGCACATAGATAATATGTAGTTATTTAGCTAATGAGCCTTGGGTCTGTTGATGCTCTTTGCTCACTCCTAGAATAAATATTAAACTGCCACAGGAGAATATGCATGAAGAGAAACTACTGACTTCTAATGAGAGTGTTTTAAGGGGTTCTGAGTCCAAGTATAAGTTATTCATTATGTAATTAATAAAACCCACTTTCTCCTACTTTGCTTAATAAGTTGTTGGACTGTCCACAAAAAATAAAAAATACTTCCATCATATTTCCCTTTGTTAATAGTGAAAAGAAAGTTTCTTTACAGATTAACACTTCAATTCTGGAAGCAAATATTTGAAACCATAAGATTTTACCTTACAAAATTACATTTCTGACTTCCCTACAGACGATACTGAAGTGTGTGTCAATCACTGTCAGGAAAAATGGGAGTGTAACTAAGACATTCCAGTACTTGGGTCCTTGCTTTTTCATATTGTAGTGTCAGCTAGTCTGAGACATTTATATTTTCACGTTCTCACATGATTTTCACTTTGTCCTGTTACATTGGAGATTATACTTCTCTGTGCTACACCGGAGGAGTGAACGTCGCCTTCAATGTATGGCAGGCATCATTCAGAACATCTGTGGGTTTGTCTGTAACATTAGTGTGTTTTGCTGGATTCTCATTAGAAAACCCTGGAAATCTGACCTGAAAAGCCATGGGTGAGAAAGATGAGAGAGTTGGTAATGTGAGATTGAGAGTTGTTTCTGCATTGCTGTACATAAAGAAAAGGAGGGAGGGAGGGTTGGTCAGGTTATGGTGAGAATGGGGTTGTCCCTAGAACTTCTCACCCCTGCTCTTCGATGAACAGCCCCTCGGACCTTTGGTGTACAAGCGAGGAGGAAGATGTGTGCAGGAGGGGTCGCGCTGAAGATCAAGGCTTGCTGCTGCTATTTGGGCTTGTCTCTCTACTAAACTCACTGGACTGCTCATGGCATCATCGGTCTCAGCCATTCCACATACTGCATTGCTTGGGAGAATTAACTTTTTCATATAGTCTGGTTGACATAGTTTATCAGAAACTGAGCTTAAAGGATCAGTGGTGAAGGGGTGGGCAGCAGCATTTTTTTGTTGTTGTTGTTCTTAAACTGGCAGCAAGTTAAGAACCAGGAAGGGGTGGAGCCAATTTTATGTATGTGAGGGGTAGCTTAATTCCATGACCTTCCTCACTCTTGAAGGGAAAAGTAGGGCAGCATTTTTCATATCGTATTCCCCAAAGAGAGGAATTTTGATAACAAAAAACGGAGTAAAAGTAGATGGTAAAAAATTCATTTAATTTTTAGACATTTCTGCCCATTTTTATAATCTATTTCCTTATTTGCCTTAGATTGTCGTATTTAGGTGAGTGCATATAGATTCACATGTGGTTGTAAGAAATGCAGTGTGTTATACAGTGGTAACATCTTGCAGAACTTTAGGACAGTATCACACCCAGGATACTGGTGTGGATACAGTGAGATATAGAACATCTCCATCACTATGAAGATGCTTCATATTGCCCCTTTTTAGCCACACCCACATCTTTCCCACCTCATTTCTCTTTGGCCCCCAGAAATCACTACTTTTGTCATATTGAAGTATGTTATATAAATGGAATCATACATTATATAACATTTGGGATTGGCTTTTGCACTCCATAATTCTTGGAGATTCTTCCAGGTCATTGCCTGTGTTACTAGTTCATTTCCTTTTTCTTGCTGGTTGGTAGTCTGTGCATGGATATGCCAGTTTGTTCAATTTGGTTTGGTTATTATGACTCTATCTGTATATGTGTATCAGTTATTGTATAAATGTAAGTTTATTTGTTTTCTCCTTTTTATCAGTTTTGCTACATTTGTGATTTTATTGTTCAAGGAATGAGCTCTTTGATTCATTGACTTCTCTTTTGCTTTTCTATTTTTAACTTCAGTAATTTCTGCTTTTATTTTTATCGTTTCTTTCCTTTTTCTTACTTTAGGTTTATTTAACTTTCTGGATTTTTTTGTTTATTGTTTTTGTTTTTTGTTTTTGGTGCCGGGGATTGAACTCAAGGCCTTGTGCTTGCTAGGCAAGCACTGTGACCACTGAACTAAATTCCCAGCCCCCTCTTTCCGCTTTTTTAAGCTTCTTGAGGTGGGAGTGCTTAGACTATTGACATAAGACTTTTCTTTTCTTCTGCGCTATGCATTTAGTGTTATAAATTAGCTTTTCAGCACTGCTTTAGTCATGTACTGCAAATTTTGACATGTTATATTTTCATTTTTATTCATCTCAATGCAAATTTACATGGAGACTTCCTTTCTGACCCATACATTATTTAGAAATATGGTATTTGGTTTTCAAAAAGTTTGAAGTTTTTCTTATAATTTCTGTTACTGATTTCTAAATTGATTCTTTCATTGTTGGGGAGCACAGTGTAGGATTTCAATTATTTTAAATTTTTGAGTAAGTATTGTGCATCTTAGTATGTTTTGTGAACCCTTGAAAGCAATGTGGCTTCTGCTGTTGCTGAGTGGAGTGTTCTGTAAATGTCAGTTACTTGTATTAAATGGTAATGGTGCTGAGTTCTATAATCTTGCTGGTTTTTTACCTAGTTATGTTATTATTTTGAGAGGGATGTTGAAGTGACCTACTGTAATGGTAGATTATCCATTTCTCCTCTAGTTCTATCAATTTTTGTTTCACTTTCTTGTGTTTTGTTGTTGCATATGCATTTAAGATTTTTATGTTTTTGGTGACTGTACTATTTTATTAATATATAAAGAACCTCTTTGTCTCTGGTAATTTTCTTTGCTCTGAAGTTTACATTATCTGGTGTAATATAGCCACTCCTACTTTTTAATATTTTCCTGATGCATATTTTTCCCTTTCTTTTTTTTGCTTTCAACTTGCCTATGGCATTATATTTGAAGCATATTTCTCTCACATATTTGGGATGTTTTTCTTTAAATTTACTCTGCCAATCTTTGTATTTTAATTGGTATACTTTGACCACTTACATTTAATATCACTATTGATCTATTTTTTTTTCTGTTTGCTTTTCATGCTTTTAACTTTCTTGTGTTCTTTTTCTCAATTTCCTGTGGATTATTTGAACATTTTTTAGAATTCTAATTTGGGTGCATCTATAATTTTTTGAGTGCAAATATAAGCTTTTCAGAGGAATGTCTCTAGGTATTAGATTTTTAAAGTATTGGTATATGTTTATAATTCGTAACAATTGCATTCACCTTGGAGTTTTGGTGAATAAGCATAGTTCTGTCTTGATTGTTTTACTTCTTATTCCCTTCTCCACTTTTCTTTCTCCCCTTCCCTGAATCTCCTTTCCATCTCCACAGAATCTGCTTCCATGTTCCCTATTATTGCTCTTTTATTTTGTTTGTTGAATTATTTATATTTTGGGTTTTTCATTAAAGAGAAACCAGTCAATAGTTAATCTCTGTCTGATTTATTTCATTTAGCATTATGGTCTCAAGATCTATCCATTTTCCTACAAATAACTGAAATTATTTATATACATATGTGAAGTAAAACCTTGGTTTGTGATTATAATTTGTTCCAGAAACATGCTTGTAATCCAAAGCACTTGTATGAAATAATGGGAACTCAGATGATTTGTTCCACAACCCAAAAATATTCATATAAAATGATTATAATACTGTAATATAATACAACATAAGAAAGAATTTACAAAAATATAAAGAAAAGTAAACAATTAACCTGTAATTACCTTTGAAACATTGTGTGGCTGGTGTGAGGGAGACCAGAGGAGGGCTATTGTGTAAGACAACTTTCACTATCACTAACAGAATCACTGTTGTCTGTTGCCTCAGTGGAATATTTTTCTTTTTGTGCAACTTTAACAAGAAACCTATTCAGTGACACTTGCTTTTGCCTGCTTTCAAGGATTTTGAAGAAATATGATATTGCATTGTCATTAAACAGATTCATTGGTCACATTGCTACAGTGATATTCAGGTGGTGCTTTCCTACAAAGTTTTGCAGTGTTTCTCACATTTTATGCATCTTCCTAATCTCATTTGAAATGAGCAAATTGAAGGATTCCTTTGCCATTTTTCTCTTCCTCCTCTGCAGATGAAATCTCTTCCATAACCTCTTGCTTTTGGAAGATAATCACCCACAGTCCTGCAGAGTCCTTTGCTGAATTTGTTTATTAGTTCTAAGAGTTTTCTAATGGAATTTTTTGGGTTTTCTGTGTAAAGGATCATGTGACCTGAAAATAAGGATGTTTGACTTCTTTTCCTATACATCCCTTGTTTATTTATTTATGTTTTCTTGTCTGATTGCTCTGGCTAATGTTTTGAGTACTACATTGAACAGGCATAGTAAGAGTGGACAACCTTGTCTTGCTCCTGGTTATTAAAGGGAATGCTTTCAGTTTATCCCCATTTGGTATGATATTGGCAATGAGTTTGTCATAAATGGTTTTTAACACTTCAAGGTAAAATCCTTCTCTACCTGTTTTCTTCAGGATTTTTAAAAAATCATGAATGGATATTGAATTTTTTCAAAGACCTTTTCTGTGTCTATTAAGATGATCATGTGATATTTTATTCTTATTTCTGTTTATGTGGCCTGTTACATTTATGGATTTATGTATTCTGGACCATACCTGCATCCCTGTGATGAAGCCTATTTGCTCATAATACATGATCTTTTACATTATTTGTTACACTCTGCAAGTATCTTGTTGAGGAATTTTACGTGTATGTTTATTAAGGAAACTGGCTTGTAGTTTTCTTTTTTTGTTGATTCTTGTCCAGTTTTGTTGTCAGTGTAACGCAATCCTCAAGGGATGAGTTCGGCACCATTTCTTCCTTTTCAATATCGTGAAAGCATTTGAGGATTGTTGGCATTAGCTTTTCCCTAAAATTCTGGTAGTATTCAATGGTGAATCTGTTATGTCCTGTGCATTTTTTAGTTGGTAAGGTTTTTATTATGTATTTCATTGTCTATTATTGTTCTATCATTGTCTATTATTGTTTTTACATCTTCTTGGTTCAATTTTGGTAATTCATATGTGTCTAGGAATTTATTCATTTCTTCTAGATTCTCCAATTTTTTGGACTATATGGTTTTGAAATATTTTCTTATAATCCTCTGTATTTGGTGGTATCTGCTGTGATTTTCCTTTTTTTTTTGCTTCTGATTGCTTTGATATGAGTTTTTCCTTTCCTTCTTTTGGTAAGATTGGCTAAGGTTTTATGGTTCTTTTTTTATCCTTTCAAAGAGCTATTTGATTCATTGACCTTCTATTTTTTTAAGTCTCAATTTCATTAATTTCTGTTTTGGTCTTTATAATTTTTTCTATCTACAAGTTTTAGATTTGAATTGTTCTTGTTTTTGTAGGACCTTGAGATGCATCATTGAGTTACTCTATTTTAATGTGGGAATACACAGGTATAAACTTCCTTCCTAGGATTTCTTTTATTGTGTCCCATAGGTTTTGTTTCCATTTTCATTTGAATCTAGGAACTTTTTAATTTCTTCCCTGATTTTTTTCTGTTATTCATTGATTATTCAGGAGTGTATTTTTAATCCCCATATGTTTTCATAATTTCTATGGTTTCTTTTTTTGTTGATTTCTAGTTTCATTCCACTATATTCTGATAGTATGCAGGAGACTATTTCAATTATGTTGTATTTGAGGATGCTTAATAACCCAAAATATTGTCTATTTTTTTTTTAAAAGTTCTCAATAGTGCTGAGAAAAGTGTATATTCTGGTGTTGGATGAAACCCTCTGTAGATATATTAAGTTCATTTGTTTGATGGTATGGTTCAGTTCTGATGTTTCTTTGTGGGGGTTTTTTTGGGTTTTGTTTTTTTTTTTTTTGGTCTGGTTGACCTATTTGTGAAAGTGGGTTATGGAAGTCCTCTGTTATGACTGTATTATTGATCTGTCCTTTTATGTCCAGTAGTTTTTGTTTTATGAAATCGGGCATGCCAACATTTACTGTATATGTATTTATGATTGTTATCTCTTCCTATTGAATTGTTCCCTTTGCCAATATGTAGTGACCGTCTTTGTCTGTTTGATAGTTTGGATTGAAGTTCTTTTTGTCTAAAAATAAATAGCTACTCCTGCTTGCTTTCAGACTCCAGTTGCATGGAATGCTATTTTTTCTATCTATTCATTTTCAGTCTGTGTGTTTCTGTCCAGATGAGGTGTGTCTCTTGCAGGCAAGTTATGGTTAGGTTTTGTTTTTTGATTCAATCTGCCAGTCTCTTTCTTTTGACCGAGGAGCTAGGATCGTTGACATTGAGTGCTATTATTGAAAGATATTTACTGAATCCTGCCATTGCATTGTTTTTCTAGTGCTGATTCCTTTATTTTTCCTTTTGTTTAACTACTCTCTTAGATAGGTACACTCTTTCCTTTGGGCAATTTGCTGATGTTGGCCTTACTGTCTCCATCTAGGATTCCTCCAAGTACTTTCTATAATGCCGATTTAGTGGTCATGAATTTTTTTAAGTTCTGTTTGTTGTACAGAGTCTTTATTTTTCCATTAATTTTGAAGAATAATTTTGCAAGTGAATAATTTTTCATATCTTGGTGGCATCTTCTAACCTTTCTCTAACTCCTATAATCCTTAGGTTGGTTGTTTCAGTCACCTAACAGCCACTGGACCCAGCTTCCATGGTGCCTTATTGTTTTTAGTGTATCATGGAGTACATAATCTACTATATCAACCTCATCTTCACATTCTGATAGTCTCACCTTGGATTGGTCATTCCTATTGCTCATCCTTTTAATTGCTCTTTTCATATATGAGATTTCTGCTTGATTTCTTTTTATAATTTTTAATTTTTTACAAAAGTGGTCATTCACATCTTGCATTGTATTTTTTTTTTTAAAAATACTGTAATGGTACATTTTATATACACATAGTGATAGCATTCATCATAGGGGATTTGTACCTGTACATGATATATCTTGCTGCTGCTTTTTTTCCCATTCCCCTCCCCTCCCTTCATCCCTTCCTCCCTCCTTATTTGCATTGTATTTTTTAATTCAATCAACTTTTGTGTCCTTTTGAGCACAGTAAACATTTTATTAATTAGATCTTTTATCTGTTTATTTTACATCCTCTTTAAACCCACTGAACACCTGATGGATTTGCATATTTGTTTTTTCTTCGATCTCATCATTTGGTTTTTGAGTCTTTTGTTTGAAACTTCCTTCATTTCAGTGCCCATAGATCAGCTTTTCAGGAGGTGAGAATTTTTGGAAGCATCTTGTTGCCTTGTTTTCTCATGTTTCTATTGCTTTTGTTTTGAGGGTTGAGGATCATTTAGGGTAGATGGACTCTGTTAGTACTCTGGAGATTTCTTTAGATAGCATATGTGTCCCCGCGATATGACCTTGAATCTGGTTATGTTTTGGTGATGGTACACCTATTCATCTTACTCAGTGTAACAGTATCTGTCCTGGTTACTGTATTGCAAAGAGGGAACAGCTAGTAGATATGGAGTATCAGTATCTACAGAACCAACCATACATGGGTCATTGTAATTTAGACATTATTTTTAACAATTCATGCATCTTTTGCTAACCCAAGAAGACAGTGAAATAGTGCTGATTTTAAGTAGGCTGGGATGTAGAGGGTGAGAGAAAGGAAGAAGAAAAGGAAGAAAATAGTTCAGCAAGAAGGGAAGAAGAAGAGGAAGAAGAAAGAGATAACAGCAAAGGAAAGAAAGGAAAGTGATAGGACTTTGGTGATATTATTTTTATGTGTGAAATGGAGGAAGGTGGGGTTTAACAGGTTACTTGCAGAGGTGAGGAGAAGGAAGAAGAGAAGGAGAAATACAATTAGATATTGGGGGAAGCTGTAAGATCAGCCCCAGTTAACGGGCTGGTAGCAAGTTAGTGTTTGAATTCTCCATACAGTTTTTGGAAAGAGTTAACTTTTCATGATCATGAAAGATACCGTCTGAACTAAAGCACTAATTAGTTCTTATTCTCTATTTCACATATACAGACACCTTATACACACACACATTGGATGAGTGTAGAAAAAGAAAAAAAGAAAAAAATAACTCACATATAAAGACGCAAAAGTAGTCGTCTTTGTCCTATTTATGCTTCAGTCTGTATTCAACCAGTGTGCTCTTCCCCCTTGTTCAAAAATAGTAAAGCCTTGTGTTGTAGCAGTTGTGGGGGGCCGAGCTGCAGTCCTCTGCGGTTGTGACTATGAGATTGGCTGTGTTAACTGACTGGTGCTTAAACTAGCTGCCCTCTTACAATTTGTTTTCTTGCCTCCCAATGAGTGAAGAGTCTGGGCACTCAGATGAGGGTACTACTTGGGAGTCTGGCAGACCACCACACCTGTCTCTTTTCCCCTCTGTTAGGTTTCAGTTCAGCTGTGCCGCTACGGGCATGACTAACTGGAAGTTTCTGTCCCTGCCTTATTATCAGACATTTTTGGTTGTACAGGGGTGGGGGCAGGTAGGACTGGACAAGCACCCAGTCTTCCACTGATGGAGGGGCTTCTGTGATCTCTGTTCTCTTCCCTCTCCACTAATCCCTGCAGCTGCTTATGTCTGCTTTTTCTGTGCTTCTCTGTGAGAGCACATTATTTGGTACCTTCTGACCTTGCCACTCCTTGCCAGCTTTCTGCCTGTGTCAAACTCTCTGTGCCTCTCAGACTCTATCCAGCCTGCAGATTCAGTGGAGTTTAGCACTCAACAGAAGAGGGTCCTTCTGCTCAGAATCCCACAGCATTTGGGAGCCAATGGGAGGGAGCTCACACAGGCTCCGAGCTCAGCAGCTTTTGGCGGGTGGTGGAATGGATCCCGCGTGGGCACTGAGCTCTCTGCAGTCTTTGGGGCGTGGGCAGAGAGTAGGATACCGCAAGGGCACAGAGCTCAGTGGTGTCTGGGGGCGGTGATAGAAGAGCACGCACTCTGACATTGTGGCAAGGTCTTTCCTCTGGATCACAGAGGGCACAGCCCCCGTGTGCTGGGAGTCACTGTCCCACAGATCCCTCACTGATTCCACGTCCCTATCCAGGAGGACTGTGCCCTTGTTTCTTTCCGTGCCTGGGGCTCACCAGTCCTAACTCAGTTACACCCTCTGAGTGATTCTCTGGCTGTCTGTTTCTTCTTTCAGTGCCCTAATCTGTAATATCCTGCTGTCTTGGCTCCTTCTCCCAGTGAGAAGGGAGTTAGGACAGTGGGCACTGGATGGTGGCTGTTGGGCCAGGCACCAGCCACAGCACCTGAGCACTCCTGCTGTACTTGGCTTCTCCCCTTGGTGTTTGGATACTTTCCTCAAATGGTATGTCCCATGGACCTGGCCTATGAGCAGTGCTGGGATTGGGAGGCAGCCCTACTTCTTTCTGCAGATACTTCTGTTGCTGGAATCCATCTAGTAGACTTCTCCTTCAAGTTTCCCTTTCAATATTTGGGCTGTTTATCCCTCATTTCTGAGTCCTTTTGGATCCTGGTGAGCATCTTCCAAGCGTTTTATGAGTGCTGCTGCCTCTAGCCTGCCCTGATGTTTAAGCATTCTATTTTATATGGAGAATTTTCAGGCTGCTGTGAAAATCACTTTACTAGTTCAAGTGAAATATCCTTCTTCATTTATAGTACAATTTCGTAAATATTTTCCTACATATATTTAGAACCATGCCAAACAATGTTATGTTTTTTGTTTCCACTGTCAAACCTTAAAAAGTTGAGGAGAAGAAAATCTTGTGGTACTTATTTATGTTTTTACTTAATGTGTTCTTTTTTTTTTCCTTTCTGATAGTTCATGGTTGCTTTTTTGATCATTTCCTTTCTATTGGAAAATTTCCCTGAATCCTTGCCTTGCCTTGCCTTGCCTTGCCTTGCCTTGCCTTGCCTTGCCTTGCCTTTCCTTTCCTTTCCTCTCCTCTCCTCTCCTCTCTTCTCCTCTCCTTTCCCCTCCCTTGCTCCCTTCCTTCCTTCCTTTCTTCCATCCTTTCTGTGCTGAGCATTGGACCCAGGGTCACACTCATCCTAAGAATGTGCTCTACCGTATAGTCACACCCTTATCCTACATTAGTTTTTCTTTTTTGGGGGTGCTGGGCCTTGTGCTTGAACTCAGGGCCTTGTGCTTGCTAGGCAAGCACTCTAACCACTGAGCTAAATCTTGCCCAGCCCACATTAGTTTTTCTTATAGGGTAGGTCTGTTGGTGAAATTTTTTACTTTTCCTTTATTCCTCCATTTGAAAATATATTGATTTCCTTTTCATTGTTGGAGTATATGAGATGTGGCCAAAATATTTGGTCAATGTTTAAATTTAAAAAAATTATTATAGTAAGAGAAATACTGCTATTAATACCCCTCGCCATCATTCTTGCCACTTTCTGAAGCAGTTCTTAAAGTCCTCTTTGGTAAGTATCCTTATAAGGCGTGATTTAAAAAATGAAATAAGGTGCGTGTTGCTGCCAACTGCCATTTAGTGGAAAGGTAGACTCGTAAAAGCATTAACGTGTGTCCTCATCTCCCTTAGTCCCTGGATCTGGCACTGTGTTACTTCTGGCTCTTTCCCAAAGTCTAAATGATCACTAAAGATAAATGTTTTGAATTGATTCAGGACGTCAAGACAGCCACAACAGTGCTACTAAAGACACTCAGGAAAGTGGTCTTCCAGAACTGCTTCAGAAATTGGCAAGAATGATGGGATGTGTGTGTTTAAAGTGAAGGTGATCATTCTGAGGGGAGTTAATGGTAATTTGTCTTTTACTGTAATGCATTTTATTAAAAAAATTAGATGTCTACTGTAGTTTTCCTTATCACACTTTGTATTTTTGCTAGGTGTAGTCTTCTGGGTTTAAAGTTTCTTTCAGATCATGTACAGGTACAAAATAACCATGTTGATTATGATCATTATGTATACAATGTACCAATACATGTTCTTGGTTAAAAAAAAATAAAAGTTTCTTTCAGCACTTGGAAAAATACTGTGCCACTTTCTTTTGACCTTCACAATTTCTGATGAGAAATTTGCCATCATTTGTTTCTTCCCTCTAGACAAGACGTGATTTTTCTCTTGCTTCTTGCAAGATTTTCTCTTTGTTTTTGGTTTTTAGAAGTTTAATTATGATGTATTGTGGTGTGAATTTCTTTGTGCTTATCCTGTTCAATCTGTATATTTATGTCTCTTGACAAATTTGTGAGATTTTCAGCCATTTTGTTTGTATCCTTTTCCAATATCACTCTTTGTCTTCTTTCAGTCTGGGACTCTGACGACAGAAAGGTTAGATTTTGTTTTTGTTTTTGTTATAGTCCTACAGGCTCACAGGCTTATTTAATTTTATTTTTCATTGTCTCTGTTGTTTAGATTGGGGAATGTCTATTGTTCTATCTTCATTGATTTTTTTTCCTTTATTTTCTTAATTCTGCTGCTGAGCATATCCACTAAAGTTGTGATTTTGGTTATTGTACGTTTTAGTTTTAAAATTCCCAATTGCTCTTTCTTTATATCTTTTATTTCTTTGTTACACCTTTTTCTTTCAGAGGCTTTTTATTTTGTCATTTGTTTAAATGTGATTGCATTTGTTCCTTGAAGCATTATAATGACAGAGATGAATCAGCATTGCATTGAAACAGCATTAAAATGAAGGAAAACCGAGAAGATTTGTTACCAGTAGATGTGACCTATAAGAAAGCATAATGAAATTTCTCTAAGTTCCAATTGGTGCTTTAAAGTCTTAGTCAAATTATGCTCACATCTCTGTCATCTCAGTGTTACCATCTACAGATTGATTTTTCATTGGTAGAGTTTCCTGGTTCTTGATACAATAAGTAATTTTCAATTAAAACCATTGAAACATTTTAGTATGTAAGATTTTGAATGTTATTTAAGCCTTCTGTTTGAGCTAGATCTCTCTAGTATTATTATAGGAGGGAAAAGGATGGATACTTTCTTGTCAATGACAGGAGAATGTAGAAGTCCAGGTTCCACTCTCAACTACTTCTGACACCAAGAGTGGGGCTTTTTGTTACTGCTGGGAGCGGTAGTTATAATAATCGTTGCCCACCTATGGTATCACTGGAAACCACATGTGAGTCCCACACTCCCATCTACACTCAACTGTAGCAAGGTGCCTCTCTGATTTGCTCCTGAGATGGTTTCAGAAGAAACGTAGTGGAAAGACAGGATTTTCATCTTTACCCAGTGGTGCTGAGGCCAGCGCTACTGACCAGAGGGGATGAAAGTCTAGGTCACTACTTTTCTTTCTCTGACATTCCACCAGAGGAGTGTTCTTGGGTGACTCATAACAGCATTGGGAAGGTAGAAATGTAAGCTTGCTACTCGGCCTTTGCTGTCATACCTAGGAGTGGAGCCACACTATTTTCCTGTGTTGTTTGGCAGGACTAGAATAGTCACTGTTTCAAAGTTTTCTGTCTTGTTAGGATACCCCTTTACTAATCTTTTGGCTTCAGAGAGCAAGCTTTGCTGGAACTTTCTTCCCACCCCCACCTCCCTTGGTGTTTCTGGTAGCTGGATCCTTTATCTCCAAGTCTGGGATTTATGAGGCCAAAAGAACCTGAGAGTTCACTACTGTATTGTTTCCTGGATGCAGAGGTTCTATCTTTTGCAATCATTTATATATTTTTAAGATATATAGAATGGTCAGGGCTTTTAATTGTACTCAGTGGAAGACAGAAAAAAGTTATGTACACTCCATCTCCTGGAAGAAGTCCATTGTTTTAAGTTTTCTAAAAAATGTTACTTATACTATTATTTTATAATCTTTATCTTATAATTATTGTACTTGAAATTCTTTTTTTTTTTTTTTGTTTTTTTTGTACTGGGAATTGAACTCGGGGCCTCGTGCTTGCTAGGCAAGCACTCTAACCACTGGGCTAAATTCCCAGCCTGTATTTGAAATTCTTGAAGGCCCAAATCCATTTTTATTTTCCTTTTGTTTCCTTAGGTTTAGTGATCCTGATAGGAACCCACTTGGGTTTCCCCAAACCTGTGCTGAACTATGACTTAAGTTGAGGATATTTTTCTCCTTGAGGATTTTCCTTTTGTTTCTGCTGCATGCCAAAACGTGCTACCCAGGATCACTTTAGCATCTTACTGCCTTTGTCCCAAGGGCCAGCCTTCTCATCGCAGTGCTGATGTGGGGCTCTCTCCTAAGGGCTTCCCTGCCTTCCTTGCTCCTGTATATGGATGTGTGTGTACACGTGTGTCCTCCCTAACAGGTTTTTTTTTTTTTTTAATTTAGGGACTGTTGCCTTACAGATTTTCCATGAGTCTAGGAATTCAGTAAAGTTATATTCTAGTCCTTTTTTTAAGAAAGAGAAATATACTGCCAGAAGCTGAAACTATTTATTTTTCTTTCCCCTTTTCAGACATTAAAAAAGGGACTCGTCCAAGTGAATTTGCAAAAGTCCATTGAGAACATCTCATAAAATTACAGCTGCTTTACCCAAACTATATTCTGCAGCAATTTAATATTGTGATATAGATAGTAATGTTTTCCTCAAAAAAGTTTCATGGAAAAAAACTTGGTACAATCATTGCATATCTAATGTGACTTTAGAAATATATAGTATGTATTATCATGTTAAAGATTCTGAGAACTTGTGCAGTAAGTAAAGCTTTTTAAAATTGTGATTAACCTTGCTTTCTTAAACTCAGAGTGAGCAAAAGTCCATTTGGAGTTAGAAGTACATAGATTCTAGTCCTGGCTTGTCAAGAGGTACATAGAACACTGGAGTAGTGCACAGCACATTTAAGCTCCATTTTCTTTCTTTATGAAGAGGTGAAAGGAAATGATTTCTAGAGTGTTTTAAAGCTCTATCATTCTTTTCTCTCAATTAATAATCATTAATGCCTCCTTTTATAGGATGCATATGCATGTCTTGGCATAGTGTCGGAAAAGTGTATTGTTTTTCCAGGTTTATAATGCGCTCCATCTCTGTGGCACCATCTTTCTCTTCTCCTTCCTGCAGACAACCTGTGCCATGGTTTGGATGAATGTCACCCAAAGACCCATTTGATAAACTCTCAATTACCAGGGTCTAGCTACTGAGAGGTACTGGAATCTTTGGGAAGTGGGGCTTTAGGAGAGGGAGGTCCTTAGGACACTAGGAGTGTGCCCTGGAAAAGGACTATGGAGTCTCAGCCAATTCTCTGTGTTTCTTTGTCCTGCTCCTAGCGCATGGCATCCTCTTGCATGATGTGCTGCCCTTGCCAGAGGCTGTAAACAATGAACCACCCAATTTTGGACCAAAATTTCCGGAACCTTGAGCCCAAATAAGCTTTCCGTCCTTGAAAGTTAATCATTGTGGTGATGCAAAGATGACTAATACAACCTGCCTTTCTTGGAATTTCCAGAACACCACCATACTGTATTCAGGAGGAATATTTCTCTTTAGAGTTAATTTTGTTTTTCCAGTCAGTGTCACAACCAGCCAGGCTGATGACATAGTTGCAGTCAGCTCCTACCAGTGGCTGCCTTCCCTACCTGAATCCATGAAGAGGACAGACTGACTCTAAACCACAGGGATTAGGTTAGTTGCTGTTCTGTTTCACTAAATTTATTGTCACAAAGTGAAAAAAAACACTGACCCTGGATCCAGAAGAGTGGCTGTATGCCTGTTAACTGATCTTGGATCACCCTTTAGTCTGAGGCTTGCTTTCCCCTCTCTACAGTGGTGGTGATGCTAATTGTTTGTCTATATTTCAGGACTTTTGTGTGAATCCAGGTGATAATTAACAGGACACTGATCCGTGTACTACAAATACTTAGCAGACGGAAGACACTGTGAAAAGCCAATAATGAGTTTTTTGATTTAGGTCATTTTAGTTTATGGAATGGACTGAGACAATAACTAGAGATGCACATGTTGAAACTATTTATGAAATAAAAATATTTTAGGAACAATGAACTTTAAATATCAAATCACAGAGTACCCCCGACTTCTTTCTCCTGTTTTCTTTTTATAAAAGAAGGAAAAGTATAGGAACCTAATTAAAACAAGAAAACAGCCTTTGCTTTCCAGGCAAATGAAGATTAAGGAAAAGATGGAACCAACTTAGGTTACAATATACTCATATGTCCAGTTTATTTTCAGTAAAAGATGCCCTTTGTCTTATTCAACCCAGAAAAATGAAAAATGATGACCTAGAAGTAAAAACTTGTGTATACACCTGTTTAGTCTCTCAGTTCTAATTCCTTTTTGAATTCACACAATTCTTTGCCAATGAATTAATGAATAATATCCTCCGAAATTTGTTTCTTTGAGAATGAATTTCCACGGGTATAGCTTATTAAATGCTTGTTAAAATCTATGATTTTGCCATATTAATGAAAGCTCCAAACTTATGCCCTTGAAATGGAGAGGGAAAATGATAAGATTATTATTTGGCATTCAATAATCTTTCTTACAAAAACACCACAATACAGCATCTTTTCATACGAAAATAATGAGTGGTGTGAATCCACTGTATCACATTGTTAGGAACTTGGCATGGTGGGCAAAGCAGGCTTTGAAATTTTCATAATTGTCAGTGCTTTCTGACACTCTCCATTTTATGAAATGAGACTAAAGCCAATGAAAGAGAAGCTACTTCAAAAGGACTGGGTCACAGCCTAGAATATTTCACACTGGTGTGATGTGAAATGTAGGATGAGAATCTCTGATGAGTGGGGCTACATGATGAAAGCAGGACTAGACCTCGCTCTGCATGACAGCAGCTCGGCATGGGCAGCTGAGGGCATAAAGCTTCAGGATGTGCGGGCCTCTCCTCACGTTCCCACCCTGGGCTCCCAGCTCTTTTGGCTTAACATTTTAGGTTTTTTGAGGATAGAATGTAAGTATCAAATGTTTGATCTGGAAGACTCATGTTAGGAAATCATTAAGAAATCTCTCCCCTCTGCCGAGATTTATTCCTTCTCTTTACCTAATGCTTATTTAAGTGGATTTTAGCTTAGCAGTCACCTGCACCAGAAAGCATTGCTAGGTGGTCTGGGTCAGATCCACTTTTCTGTGCAACTAGGGCACCTGTTACTGTGCACAGCACTGATCTGAGGTTACTGACATTCTCTGTTTACTTGTTCCCTGATGCCCCCATCCCCCAAGCAGCATTGTTTATGGAACTTTCTGCAACAGTGAAAATGTTCACGTATCTGTGCTAATATGGCAGCCACTAGTCACATGTGGCTACTAAGGACTCCAATATAGTTGTAGGATTGAGAAACTGAATCTTAAATGTTGTTTAATTTTAATAATACTCATTGAATTATTTAATTTCTTGTGAATCATGTAGCATAAATTATAAATAAGATAATTTAAATTATTTATTAAAATCTTTAAATTAAACGTTAATAGCTACATGGCAGTTTTTGGTTACCGTGCTGGGCAGCACAGCAAGAGACTGTAAAATCTTGAGAGCAGGGATAAGACCTTAGCCACTGTCATATTTCTAGCACCAAAGGATGGGATCCAACACTCTCTACACACTCAAGGAATAGTTGAGTGAACGAGTGAACTGAATGAATCCCAGTGCCCTATCCTTATCCCACTATCATCACACTGTGTTTGATAGCTGTGATAGAGAAGCTTGATGTGTGGAGTTCGACTTCTGGCTCTATCACTTCCCATTTATGTTAAGAGTGAGTGAACCTCCCTGAGTCTCAGTTTCCTCAGTTTTAAAGTGCATTATGAATAGTACCTCATAGAGTACAGTAAGCATTAAATGCATCAATACGTTTATTCATTAGTATAGTGAATATATTTATTAGTGCTAGTGTTATGGTTGGCAGACAGGAAGTTCTGCTGTATACTAGTAGGTTATATTGATGCATTTGGTTTGTATTTTATTGAGCACATGACTGAGAAAAATAGTGAGAAAATGGGAGGGAAAAATCAGCACTTTTGGTGCGAAGTGTTGAATTTTGTGCAAGAGTGCTTAAAATAAAAACTTCCGGGTTATTATGCATACATTATTTTATTTGAGATTCTTCACCACCATAAGGACTGTGGCTCTAAGGTGTCCCATATGGGATGGCTGAGGAAGCATAGTAAACAAACATTGGCAACGAAATGGAGTAATTTTAGAATATGATGAAGTGACTAGTTTTTAAGACACAACTTTCCCATCACTTATATTATAAATTAAATTTAATGCAATTGTAGTAAGATGTATCTTGCAAAGAGCATTGATAAGGATGCAGACAGGAATCCCTTTATCCGAGAGCAATCATCCCTTGCTGTTGCTCTGAACTGGCACGGTTGACAACCAGGCTGGGTTTTTGCTCTGCAACGACAAAATAAATCACATTGTTTTCTTTCCTGATTTGACATCTTTTCAATACACAGTTGCTGAAGTTGAAAAAATGTCTTAACTATTAAAAAGATTTCTTCTTTTATGTTCAGATTGTTATTTTGATTTATTTGTATGCCTAGCTCCATTTAGGGGAGGGGAATCAGATGGTGGCTCTTGCTTTTTGCAAAGTCAGATCATGCCTTTCCTATTTGGGTGGAACCTTAGGGCATTGCCATCTGTATTTGAGAAGAGAAAACTAAAGCTCAGGGAGTCGTTATTTGCCCAAATCCATGTGGTTTAGTAAGTAATAGAATTGAGATAGAGCCTGGGTTTTGTGACTTCTAGTTCAACGCACTTTCCAATAAATTTTGAATTTATAAGATGCTGGAAGAAATGAAAGAAGGGGTAGAAAGAGGAATACCTATAAGTAGGCTCTACTTATTTCAGTGGAATTTAGCCTTTTATTAATCACAGTGAGAATCAGATGTGAGCTATTGATCTTCTCCCTTGGAAAAAAATACACATACTTTTTTTCCTAACAATTTTGGGTAGTACTGTTCCCTGAAATTCACTGATTGACCTTTATTTTAAAATGGTATAGAAAGACCCTACTTTCAGTTTAAGGAATTGTAAATAATGTCTCAAAAATCGCTGTACACAGAGTAATTGAGGTTCTGAAATGTCTGGTGGAATAGGGCATACCTTCACAGAAAGAGAATAAAATCTGACCAGTTTTATCATTCTTTATTAGCAAAACAATAATTATAGGTTATATCACTTTTTTTTCATACTTGATGTAGGCATGATGACAAATTATGAAGATTTAATCTTTTTGCTTTGAAATAGGGAAATATAATGTGGTCTTCCTTACCAATAACCTTTAAAGCCAGATGTTACCAATTGTCATCAAAATCTATATATTTCGAAGTCACTTCCTAGGAGGTCAAATAGTCTAATTCCAAGAAGTAAAAATGGAATGTATATATATTATATATATATTATTTATATTTATATTATACATATATATTTATATTGTATATACCATATATTATATATTTATATTGTATATACCGTATATTATATATTTATATTGTATATACCGTATATTATATATTTATATTGTATATACCATATATTATATATTTATATTATATATACCGTATATTATATATAACATATATTAGCTATTTAGGGTGTTCATAATTAAAAAAGCAAGGTAAGAGAAGATTTTGAGATATTTTTAATAATATTGGCATTTTAAGAATTCAACTAAGTTGCTAAAAGGGATGAAGAAACTGTGTTAGGTAACCAGAGATCTTTTAAAAAATGGATATTAGTGTTATACATGCAGTGTACAAGTTGCTGGTGGGGACAGAATAAAAATTTCAAGAGCTATTAAGTTTTTTTGGGGGGTGGTGCTGAGGATTGAACTCAGGGCCTGGGCTTGCTAGGCAAGTGCTCTACCGCTTGAGCTAAACCCCCAACCCCGTTATAAAGGTTTTATTTCTAGTTTAGCACACATTTTTATTTTTCACTGGACAAATGTGAAGCCACTTTTCAGACCAATAATTTTAAATTGTGTAACTGTAGAAGAGTAAAACAGATACAGGGAAGTCAGGGTAAAGAAACCTGTATTTTCGGTACTTTTCAGTATCTTTTTATCTTTTCGATATGTAGTAAGCCATGTATTTACTTCAAATCCTCTAAAATATACAGGAAATAGCTCAGGACTATAACATTTATCTTCTGTGTCATTGGAAGTACCTTCTATTCATTTTAAAGGTTCTGTTAGAGTCTTAATGAAGAATTTCATTAATAAATTCAGTCTATTTTTCCTTAAAAGACAAGCTATTTTTATAGACTAGACATTCATATTTATTTTCATATAAATAAATTCTTGTACCAGTGTAATATAGCACCAATGTTATCCTTGGAAACGAAATCTATAACTGGATTTTTCCATTGTCTCTGAAGAAGGCCATGCTGCAGCTGTCTCTGATCGTGGTTTAATTCTTTACAGCTTGGTTCGATTCTAAGCAAACAACCTCTGCATAAAGCAGATGGGCTCACGTATGAAAATATCTGGTAGGGCTTTTATTATAGTAGTTTTACTCCTGCAGGGAATAAGAGGAAAGCGTGTTTCGTTTCACTAGTTTTTCTTAGGGCATTGAAAAAGTCAGTGTAATTACCAGTTCGGTTTAGCAGATGTTTGTTGAGCACTTTTTCTATCTTAGAAACTGGCCCTGGTGCTGAGGCTGACAAGGGAAGTGAGACTCAAGGTCTTATTGGCCCAAGGAACCTGCCACATGAAGGACATGAAGTGATTCCTGAGGATCTGATTTCACTACAGTATGGCCAGTGTTTTGAGGGGTGTGTGCACAGAGTAGAGTGAATATGGGGAGATAGAAATACATAGTCATTCAAAGAAAGGGATGCAGTTATATAGAGGAGGATGTTATAAGCACAGGGAGAACGAAGGACTTGTGGCTAGAGAGACAAGCAAGGTCTATAATAGTCCTGTTCCAGGGAGGGCTTTGTGTGCCAGACCAGCTGAGGGTCTGGACTCAATTCTACATCTTTTGTCTGTTTATGAGAAAGAAGCACACAGGCGAGGTCTGAGACAGAGTTAGAGATTTGGAGGTCATAGAAAACTTAGAATGAATATGGCCACTCCAAGAGGATCTGGAAAAGGAATTGCATCCAAAACAAACTGTGGATAGCCCCACCCTTAAAGATTGTCCATGAAAAAGGATGAGAAGGAAACATCTACAAGCAGGGGACAACAGACAGTACCAGAAATGTCCAATGAGATTGTATTGGTTAGGGTTCTCTAGAGGAACAGAATCGATAGAAAATATATGTGTGATTATGCAAGGGGATTTATCAGGTAAGCTTACAGGACCAGAGGTGGGAGAGTCCATGATAGCTTTCTGGACACTGGCGAGCTAGAGGATCCAGTAACTGCTCATCCCATGAAGGTGGAAGCCAAAGACCAAGAGGGATCAGTATGCAGCCCAAGTCCCAGGACAAAGGCCTAGAAGCTCCCTGGAGAGCCGCCAGTGGGAGTCTGTGTTGGAAACCTGCAGAAACTGGAGACCAGTGTCCAAAGGTGATAGAAAGAAAAGCTCAAGCAGACTGGAGCTCTTAAAAATTGGCACACAGGGGTTGGGGACTTAGCTCAGTGGTAGAGTGCTTGCCCAGCAAGCTCAAAGCCTGGAGTTCGATTCCCAACACTCCCCTCAAAATAAATTGGCACACTTCCTTCTCGTTTTGATCCCATGCAGCTACAAACCTGTTAGTAGGTGCCACCCGCAACCAGGTGGGTATCCTCCCCTCAGTTTGCCGGTCTATAGATCACCCATCCACAGACAAACCCAGAACTATACTTACTAGGCTGCTAGGTGTTCCTTACTCCAATCAAGCTGACATATCACAATTAATGGTCACAGAGATTAAAACCGGAATTATATCTATCAGTTAGGAGACAATAGTGGATTCATTTAAGTTTAGTAGGTTAGTAGGCGCAAAAGGCATTCTGCAGTGAATTAAGAAGTGAAAGGGATCAGATGTCGTCAACTCTCCTAAGAAACATCGGTGAACAAGGATTCAGGACTTTTTTGTCAAAAGGAGAATCTGAGCATATTTAAAGGCTGACGGAGGGAGCAGTAAAAATGACAGAAGGGACTGTTGCTGGAGCCAGTTTCATGCAGCGTTAGGAGGGGCTGGGATAGGGATTCTGTCTGTCAAGGGAGGGACAGGTCTTCCTCTGAGATTGAGCGGAAGGAAGGAGAGATTAAAGCAACTTTAGAAGCCACTTAAGTAATTTATTTTTAAGTAGATTATACTGTCCCACGGTTCAAAATTTGGATAGCATTAAAGATCATGTAATAAAAAGTTATCCCCATTCTTGCTTCTCATTCACTGGTAACCTTGTAAGAGAACACTTTATTGAATGCCTTCAATAGTCAGGTGTTATGTTCTCTGCTGGAGATACAACAGGGAAGGAAAGTGGGGAAGTTCCTGCTGACGTGATGCTTTTGTTTGTGTGTGTGTCTAAGGAGGAATCTGGCAATAAATTAAATAGTTGAATTCTATATTGCGGTATATATCAAGCCAACATGATGGTGCACACCTGTACTTCCTGTGCTCTGGAAGGCTGAGGCAGGGGGATTGTAAGTGTGAGTGTAGCCCAGGCAACTTAGCAATTTAGCGAGAACTTATCTTGGGGGAAAAAAAAGGCTGAGAATGGAGCTCAGTACTGAGGCCCTTGGTTCAATCCCCAGTACCACAACAATAATTTTTTTTAACGTATATATAAAAGTTCATTGAAGAAATAGGGAGCAGGCAATAGGGTAGGCAGGCAGGAAAATGCTGCATTCTGATGATGGCTATAAAAACCAAGGCCCTGGAGTAGGGGCTGTCGTGGGGTCTGTGGGCCCAGGAGAGGGTAGGGTGGGCGAAACTAAGGAGAGAAGCAGAAGGTGAAAGAAGCAACCAGAGGTGACACCAGGGAGAGCTTTGGAAGCTTTGAATTTTATCCTAATTTTGAATGTTTTGCTTGAGAATGGTGTCCTGGTGTCTGTGCAGCCCACCAGGAATCTTGTTAATATGCAAGTTCTGATTCGGCAGCTCCCAGGTGGTACAGTAGCCCCACCACCCATCCAGGGATGATTTGTCCCAGGGCCCCCAGAGGATGCCTGAAAGCTCAGTGCACCAGACCCTGCACATCCTGCACATCCTGTTTTTAAATACACAGAGATAGCAGTGATGAAGTTTAAGTTATAAATTAGGCACAGTGAGACATTAATAACATTTATGGCAGATCTTAGCAATCGCAGCATATGATTTCATTCCCTTATTAAGTCCACAACTTTTACATTTTCACATCAAGAAAACATTTTATGGTTTCCTTAGCCATGCCTGCTTTGCCAGCATCACTATGCTTGTACTTTTCGGTATATTAAATAAAATAAGGGCTCCTAGGTGGCTGGGACAGTGGATTTGAGAACCACAGTGGCTGCTGAGGAGTGGCGAGGGGCATGTGTACGGCACAGGTGTGCTGAGCGATTTGTGTCCTGGGGACAGAGCAGAGTGGTGTGAGAGTGCATCACCCCACTCAGAGCCATGTGTGAGTTAACCTTTTTAAATTCTTTATTCTGAACTTTCCCCTCTCCTATTTTCAGGCTGCAGCTCATTGCAAGTGACGGATGCCATAGAAGGTGGCGGCTGCTCTGTTGCAGAGAGTTTCCTGGAGTCCTGGTTATTTTCTGTTCTTCATGCACTCATGGAGTAGCATGTTCGGCAGGCAGTGAGAAGGGCCCTGTGCATTCCTGATCCTACAGATGCAGAAGTGAGAGAACGAGGAGCTCCAGGTGAGAGGCTTGAGCGCAAAGCAAGGGGCGCCTTTCATTCAAAGTGAGGGGGTACAGGACATCTGGGAAGCAGGTGAGGGTACAGATGACGTTGGTGAGAGATGGCTCAGTTCTTGGGGTGCAGAGAAAGTTCTCAGAGTGGTTAATTGTGTGTGGGGTTGGCTTTGGTGAGGGATGTGCTCTTTGTGAAGAAGGTAGGCAAATACTAGAGAGGATGACATAAACAAGGGCATGGATTTGTTCCTAGGGTTCTCTTAGGGAAAATGTGCCATCAGTTCCAATGTTTGCCTCTTTCCTAAGATTAGTATCTCAAACAGACTGCTGTAGTGAGCTGGGATGTGGTGTGGTGGGGCAGGGTTCTCCAGGGTTAGAGTGCTGGAGAGTCCTCTGTAGCTGTTCCTCACCGGTGGGGTCTGGGTGCGGGAAGGTACAGTGTGATGTGGAAGGCACAGAGCTCGGCTCTCCTCTGGGGCTGCTGGGTCCCTTCTGTGGGGCGCCAGTGCTGCGGGCTCCTGTGTATTCTTGCAGAGGTATTTCATTTATACAAGCGACTCAGAGGAGGATGTCAAACAGCTCGACACCACATTAACAAGCTTGCTCTAATAGACCTAAGGATAACACTGTACCCAACAGCTGAATACACTTTTCCCAAGGGACCTTGGGACATTTGCATAAATTGACCTGTACAGGGCCCTGAAGGAAGTCTTAAAGAATTGAAGATTTAAATATTCATGGTGTTCAACACTTTCCAGAAACAACCAGAAGAGGGTGATCTAGAGATGTCAAGTTAAAAACAACAAGAACAAAACTATTCTAAGCTGAGCCTCCTTTATAAAAGCTTTAAGTCTAAATTTTGTGTAAATATGAGCAAGAAAAAAAGATTGAATTCAAATCACATTCAAATTTATTACAGGATAAAAAGAAAGAAGGCCTCTTCTAGATAATAAAAACATGTCAGAGAGATATTCTCATGACTATGCAAACTATAACTTAATATTTTAAAATGAGATAAAAGGTAGAAGACACAAAGGATGACTCAGAAAGAATAAAACTTGAAAATAAAGTGGTAGAAATTAAAAAAGAATTAGGCATGAAAGAAAAAAATGAGTTTGATAATTGACTAATTTGAAGTATAACACGAGAACAAATGTATACACTCAACTAGTATTGACTTACAATAATTAGAAGATGAAAATGAGCTGGGGGCGAAGATGCATGCCTGTAATCTCAGCACTCTGGGAGGCTGAGACAGGAGGATCTCAATTTCAAGCCCAACCTGAGCAGCTCAGTGAGACCCTGTCTCAAAATAAAACATGTGCAAAGGTCTGGGATGTAGCTCAGTACAGAAGCTCTGGGTTCTATTCCCAGTAACACACACGCATAACCACAATGAAAATGATATTTAGAATATCCAACATAACACACACTTAGTGTTATAAGAATAGTCTCCAAAATAAGTAAAATAGGAGTTCAGAATAAGACAATGTCCTTTCCAACTGGGGTAGGGAACTTTGATATTGTTCTTCTTTAAGGTAAAGGATGGTGATGGTGGACCATTCATTAGTTCAGTGCTTCGGAGGCCCTAATCCTCTTTTTTGTTCGGCCTCGTGACTTCATGATCCTGGAGCTGGGCCCTGCGGATACTTCTCGGCTACTGGATGTGATGCTAACCTATCCCTAGGGGACGATGAGGTGTGATGGCAGAAGGAAGGCTTCGCTTACTTCCTGGTGCAATATTATCTTTCTGAGCAATAGCAAGCCGTTTGGTGTGCAGCTAGGGGTGTTCAGTAGCGCCTCTGGGCGCTTCTCCAGCCTCAGTGCCGGGCAGTTCCCCAGCCAGTGGAGCGGCCTCTGTCAGGAGTCCCTCAAGCAGCCAGACGTGGATTGCTGTAGCTGGCCTTCTCCTCTGTGGCCCGAATCATCTGGGCCCTGCTGTTTCCAAGTTCCTTTCTCACTTCCACGCAGCCCAAGGGACTGGAGCTGCTTTTGAAATTGCTACCTTCGAACCCCATAGAGTTCTTTTTTATACCTTTTAGTGGTTGGCCATTGTCTTAGTTACTGTCCTCTCATTGCTGAGACAACACACCCAAAGTTAGGGGAACAAAGGTTTATTTAGCTCACAGTTTGTAGTTTCAGTCTACAATCAGCTGGGTCCAAGGCGGCGTGACATGGCAGACAGGCAGAAGGCAGCAAGGCAAGCCAGGGAAGCAAAAAAGAGGGTAGGAACGGGGTAGGCAAGCCTCTTTCTATCCCTTATATTTTATCCAGGCTGCTAGGATTAGGGCGGTGCCAAACCAATCAGCAGATTGATGGAGTAATCGCACCAGCCTTAATCCCAGCATCACACACTCTAGATTCAGCCATCTCTGAAAAAGCCACATCAATGGCAGCATGAGGCGAAAACCGTAACAGCCATCTTTACCTTTTAACATTTTTTTTTTATAGTATTGGGAATTGAACCCAGGCCCTTTGCACTGAGGTACAACCGCACCCCGTTTTTTTTGTTTTTTTATTTTATTTTATTTTTAGAATTAGGGTCTTGCTAAGTCACTAAGTTGCCCAGGGTGGGCTCTAGTTTGCAATCTTCATGCCTCAGCCTCTCACAGTTCTGGGATTACATCGTCTATGCCCAGTTTAACAATTCTTTATGTTGCGTTCTCTCAGCTCAAGGCTGGGGATGTAGCTCAGTGGTAGAGCCCTTGCCCAGCATGTGGATGCCCTGGCTTCAGTCTTCAGCACCACAACCAGAAAAGAAATTTTGTAAAAAAAGGAAAAGAAAAATTCTACCAGCTCACATTGCTGGTGTGTTTTCTGTCTGCTGACTTGATCTTGGCTGAGTTTCTGAGCCTAAGGGAGAGAATCAGGTTTACATATACAAGATTAAACCATAGAAGCTTTTTGAAGAAGGGAATAATGTTCTTTTTAAAAATTTGTATTTTTCATTGTAAATTGACAAATTTTAGTTGTATATATTCAGATCAATATGTTCCTCGAACTGTGTCAGAAAGTTAAATGTGGTTGAGTTGTTTAGAAGAGAAAAAGCCAAGAGGTATAAGACACGCCAGTGAGATGGGGAGGAGTGAGGTGAGTATTGGCAAAGTGGGGTGGAAAGGAGAGAGAGATCTGAGAAAATCAAAGGAAAAAACAAATGGGATTTAGGACTTTTCAGAGATAGAAGCAAAAGGAGATATGATGGTTTAAAGCCATATTATTTCAACATGTCAGGAATGTTGATAATTTTAAATCAAGGATACTTACAAGAATGTCAGGAAAAGGAACTGCCTTTGGGAAGAAGGTGGCGATTTGGGTCTTGCGCATTTAGAGTTGAGAATAAAATGGCATCATTGGGTTAGCATGTTTGGGACATAGTTGGATAGAAAGGCCTGGAGCTCTGCAAGAGGCCGTTGGCCTAGCTGTAAGTGAAGAGCAATTATTTGTTGTTCTTTGGAGGCATGTGCAGTGAGTGTCAACCGAGTCCCAGATGTTTGGATGTAGAGTTGACCCACATGTTCATGGTCTCTGCCTCAGGGAGTGCACATTCTAACTGGAGACTGAAGACGTCCTATAAATCGTCATTCTAGTGTCCTCTTTGGACCCTTGACCCCGCAATCCCAAGGGCCTAGCTCACTCTCCAAGGTTTTAAAAACTGAATTCGGGCATTCTGAGGTGCAGCCGAATACTTGCTTTTTCCCTATACCAAGTAGCCTCTCTAGACCATTTTAGGCACTGAATTCTATCCTTCCTATTCCTATCCATCGAAATAAAATCTCAGCTCTTTATTGAGATGACTTCTGGAAAGGCAAAGTGCTTCTCTTTCCTTGGCAATTTTAATTTAACAGACTCTAAAACCTTACTCAAAGGAAATGCTTTGGTGGTGGAACTTCAGATGCCAAGTCTGACGTTAGCACCCTTCGCCATGCGCTGACCAATTAGTCAAATGGAGAAGTGTCCCGATAAGTTTCAATTCAGACTCTCCTTTCACACATGAAAGGCTAAAATTTTACTGACGAGGAGATGAGAGACAGCTGGTATGTTTGTGTTTCTCTGACCAACAATTTTCTCGTCATCAAGTATTGACGACATAAGGAAAGGGAATAAAATTTGTATTGGCCTATTTGTGGGAGACGGTCCACATACCCTTTCTTTTGTTGTTAGAATGAGACAGCCTGGCTCAAATATTGACCCTATTACTTTGTGACCTTGAAAGTCACTTAACCTCTCAGTGTCTCATATTCTTCCCTGGTGAAGTGTGGATACCTAAATGTAACTACTTTTAGCAGTTATTGTGGACATACCTAAAGTGATTGTAACAATGCCTGAATTACTGAGGAGCACTGTGGAAGTGCTAATATTATTGCTGTTGCAGAGTTTATTATATCTCATGTACATGACTTATTTGGTCATTCCTGATTTTCCTGAGTCCCTGGGCAGGAGACTGCAGAAGGGATGGTCCTACTCTCCAGGAATTTCTCTTTATTTGGAATGACAAGATTAAAGCCTTTGAAGAGACAGCTAACTGTTATCTGTGAGCTTAAGTAAAAATGTCAGGCGCACAGTCAAGTCAACAGTGCTGGGGGAGGGAGTGGGCTGTATTGGTGGGTGAGACTGTCTAAAACCAGGTCAGTCAGGAAACAGGTGTGCGCATGTGCATGTGTGGTGGTGAGGATGGAGTGTAGGAAGACAGCAGTGAGGAGGGAGCTTCGTGCATGGCTTTCCTGAACTAGCTGTGCTTTGATGATGGGGGAGGGAGGGCTCAGTGGAGAAAGTGGGGCGCAAGGGAAGGAAAGTGAGCAGTTGCGCAAGAGGCACGTCTCTGCTTCTCCTTGGAACAGACAGCCTTGCATCTGGAGGAGCAGCCGAGTTCTCAGGCTGTGGTAGCAGGTGGAGCAGTGTTTCAAAATGGCGAAACCAGGAGGCAGAAGTGGGCTGTCAGGGGACAGCGTACTTGACTGCCCTACAGATTTGGTTGCTGGGGGGATTGGAGGAGACACGACGTAGAAAGCCCTTAGCACATTCCCCGCGCAGTCAGCACTTGGTGTGTGTGAGCTGCTGTTATCTGTTCACGATACAGGTTGTAGTGCGTTAATTTAAGTGCGATGCTAAGAAGTGTGGCCACAGACAAATATGGAAATGTGCCTATTATATTTAACTCGTATCTGTCCACTTGGATCTTTTTTTCCTGAAGTAAACAAAATATATTTTATAGCTGCAAGAGTTAATTTGAATTCTCATCATGATTTTAGCTGTGATTTGAAAAACTGGGATAATGAAAGAGTAAGACCGTAGGCGAGGACTTCCAAGACGCCTTAGAAAAGCGAATAAGCCAGTGTTCTGTCACTTTTTTCCTCTGATTACAAGTCTCCCTTAGAGTCATTTTTTTTTCCCTCCTGGAATAAAAGAAAATGAAAATCCTGACAGCCTTTGGTTCAGAAACAATTGATGGTATTGTTAGAGCAAGCACATTCATTATGCGCTATAAACTTGCCGAGAGCACTAATGACCTTTATAGAGGCATGTGGGTGAACTGCCCAAGGAGGCCTGGTTGGTTTTGAGTCCCGTGTACATAATGCAGTGCGTTTAATTTGTGAGAAATAGACTTAATAATTTGGTGGCTTTTGTCTTCTTTCTAGACTCTCTATTCTCCTTTGCATTTGATTTAAAAACATTTACTTAAACTCTGCCTGAGCATTGAAAGCAAGCGTTTGTAACTGAAGTTTTACACTCCTGACTGTAAAATTGCTAAGTATAGTGGGGGAGAAAAGGTGTAAAAAACAGTTAATTAATGCTACTTGTTTTCAGATGTTTTCATTGAGAGCTGGTATGCTTTCAACAACAGTACATCAGCCTGTGTCTTCACGGTCAATGCAAACTGAGATATTCGGCTCGAAGAATACTAAAGAGGTGGCTTGAGGGGCCGAGGGCAACCTCCCACTTCACAGACAGGACACTGAAGGACTTGCGGTTTGTTCATGTGTTAGGACGAGAACCTGGATCCTGTTGCATGCTTTCCTGCTGCCTTCCTCATTTCCTGTCCTCTTTCTGATGCTGCTGAATGTTCATTATTGGGAACTGAGTTAGGGTGCTTTAACCTTGAGCTTTCAAGCTTTAAAGGATTTCAGAATTGGATGGCTCAGCCTCAATCCTGTGAGGCCCCGGGGCTTGCCCAAGGCCCTGGATCAGGGTGAGAGAGGAGGGCCAGGACCTCACTTCCATGACCTGAATCCTGGGCTATGTAAATGGATTTAAACACTCAAGATCCAGTGGGGGGATGACTTGGGATGTTCAGTAATGGCCACGGGACCCATCCACACCAAGACCATGTGTTCCATGTTTCTCCCCACTCCACTTCTCTGGGTCCTGATTGGAGGGACCAGAGCAAATGGTGTCATGAGCTCTTCCATTTCAAACATAGGACGTTTTGGTGATTCTGGATATAGGGCTTGACTCAATTACATAGGTTCCTTCCATGAGCCTTTTGCTGCAACCAGACTAATAATTTCTCTGCCGAACAGCCCGGGACCTTTCCTGCCTGTGGCCTGTGCAAAGCCATGCCTTTTTCCAGAAGACGCTTTTGCTTCGCGTTGACTTAACTATGCTCCTTCTTGAATCTAAGTGCCAAGGGAGCACAGATCCGTCTGTCTGGTTCTCTGCCAGTTGGAGTAGTCTCCCTGTGTAGTAGGGACTCAGTAAACATTAGCTAAGGGATGAATTGAGATGATTATAAGTGCTCTTTGTTCCCACCTTCTGAAGCCTCATTAAACCACAGCCGAGGTCCTTTGTCATTACTTTTAGGCTCAATTTCATCTTGGACTTTTTTCTTAATTCTGACCCAGACAGGAGAGACGTCAAGGTCTTGGCAGGAAAGATATGATACTACTTGTGCTCTGTCTTTGGCCTCAGCTCAGGATTTTGGTGTTCTTCTTTGTTCTGGCCTTCAGAGTAGACCTGACTGTCATGATGAATCTAGCACCCTCCCCTACCAGTTGTGCATTTTGGTGCACCTTATTTATGCCTTGGCCTCTGGTTAACAAGGCTGCCTGCCAAGACAGCCATCCTTCTGGCAACTGCCTCTTTCCCCACAGTGCCTGCTCTGCTCTGGGGGTAGGTTACTCTAGGCCAGTGGTGGTGAACCTACGGCACGTGTGCCACAGATGGCTGTTGGTTATCATCAAAAGCTTTAAAAGGTTTGCTGTGACTGCCTGGGCCCTCATCCCTCCTGCACTACTCTACTAAGTTGCCTCATGTCCCAAGCTGTGCCCATATGAGGGTTGACCCCTTTGCATCTTGGTATATTCATGCCTGTTAAGGTATTTGTCTTACTGAGCCAGTGTGCCTGCTGACAAGCACCCTGGAGGATGGTGCCTACTCCATTTATTGCTGTTGGTGCCTCAGTTCCTTTCCCACGCCGTGTGTCTTGTTGAGTCACTCTGGTCCCTGGAGTTGGACTGGCAAAGCCATCCCCTGCCTGGACAGCCTCTGCAGGGTTTAATTCTGTTTTAGTTACTTTTCTCTTGTTGTTGGGACAGAATACTCGACACCCAAAGTTAGGGGAAGAAAGGTTTATTAGCTCACAGTCTGCAGAGGTTTCAGTCTATAGTCCGCTGGGTCCGAGGCAGGGCGGGCCGGCGTGGCAGACCGGCAGCCCACCGGCAGCAAAGCAAAGTGAGGAAATGCAAGGAATGTATGCAAATCAGCAATGCAAACAAGCAGCTAGTTAGCTTCTTCCTGTATCTTTTATCTAGGCTACCTGCCCCCAGGGCGGCCCGCACTCCCACCCCCAATCTCAGTCTCACATCCTTGATCCCAGCAGAACAATGCCAAACCAATCAATGGATCAATTTAGTAATCACACACTCTAGATCCAGCTATCTCTTACAACATGAGGCTTTGG